>BQNB010010546.1:0-83747 GCA_026074375.1 Tanacetum coccineum | reverse complement strand
CGGTTTTTATGGAGTTAATGAGCCGGGTGTGCATGGCCGTATATAGACAAGCTATTTAACGTATATATACAGATGATACTTTAAATCGACTTGAAGTCTAAGGAGGAGTACGAGTCGCACGTGAAGATGATCGTGAAGTCACTGAAGGAAGAGAAGATGTACGTGAAGTTTTCCAACAACGTGGAAGCGGAGCAAAAGGAATCAAATGGGTAATGATCCGATCTTGGCATTGCCGGAAGGAGCAGACGATTTCGTAGTATATTATGACGAGCAAAGCAAGGATTTAGAAGCATGCTTGGAAAAAAAAGGAGAAGGTAATTGCTTGTACGTCGTGACAACTAAAGGTTCTTATGAAGGATTGCATGACTAACATGGTAGGTTTTGCCTTATAATGCTAGAGACATTAAGTGAACGAGACATGGAGAGTAATCTATACGGATCATGAATGTCTCCAACACATTTTCAAAATGAAGGATTAAACATGAGGCAAAGCTGATGGATGGATGTTATTTAGTGAGTTTGATTTCGAGGCCAAGTACCATCTGGGAAAGACAAATGTAGAGGTTGTACCGTGGAGTAGGAAGAAGGAGTAAAGCCAAGAATGAGTTCGAGATAGATGTACGACAATCCGATCTAGTTTTGAGAAAAGGATGTTGGTGGTATAAGATAAGATGTCCAAAGCAAAGAACGCCTCAACATAAGATATTATGTGGCTTGGACCAACGAGTGTGAAAAAAGATAGAGAGTGGTTCATATTGGTTAGACAAGGTTCGGACCTCCATTTGGAGAGATGTAAGGACCTTGGCTATTGAAGAGGCGTATACGACAAAGTATTCTATCCATCCTGGAGCGGATACGATGTTGTGTGGTTTTAGGTTAACTAATCGATGGTTGAGTATCAAGGGTCTTCAGGATTGTTGCTACAACCTGAGTTACCCGAGTAGAAGTGGGAAAGGATAACTAAGGATATTGTTGTCAAGTTACCAAGTGTGAGTAGTGGATACGATGCGATTTGGGTGTAGTCAATGGACTGACTAAGTCACCCCATTCCTAGCTATGCTTAGGACAAGTATGGTAGATTTTAGAGGTAATTGGAATACTCACTTTCGTGAGATGAGTTTTTCCCTAAGGTGGGGATTATCATTCGAGTATGGATGTGCTTCATTTGAAGCATGGTATGGAAAGGAATGTAGGTTACCGTTTTATGGGCCGTAACTGGAGAGAGTGAGTTGAATGGATCGAATTTGGTACAAGAAACAACCAACAAGATAGTGGTAATACAGGAAAGGCTTGAGGCAGCCAAATTGTCGAAAGTGTTAGCTTGGTAGTAGTGGGAAACTTTTGAATTAATGCTGGTAGGTTATGGGTGGTTGAAGGTCTCACCTTGGAGAGGTGTAGTACGTTTGGAAAGAAAGACAAGTTAGAACCGAGTTATGTAGGAACATTTGAGATCTTTGGATATATTGGGCCTACAGTTCGGTTGAGAATTTCTGTCTTATGAGCTGAGTATCGGAAAATTGGATTGGGAGGTGCTGAAAGTTTGAGTAAACCTGAATTTGCGTGGATTCTTTAGATACGTTGAGCTTTGTAACATCTTATATCTTAATTTCAAGACAGTTCTTGTTTGATGAGTTGCGAGGTTAAGATATAAAACACGTTGTTACAATAACTTAAGGGTTTTGATAAGTTTTCTCGATGACGAGCGAGGTACATGTAGTGGGATGCTTCTTTTCGTTTGGGGTTGTTGTGTTGCTAATTGCACCCTTGTGGGGGTAAGCAAAGTCATTAGCAGTTGGATTCGGATTTTGGAAGTTAGTCGAGGTTAAGGTTGACAAGACTCTTTGTTTTGTCAAGGAACCGATGATGTTGTGGACCGAGAGGTCATGAGTAAAAGCGTAGTATGATAGCATTAGTGAAAGTTCGTTGGGATTCGAAGCGTGGTCCTGAGCTTACTTAGGAACGCAAGGATCAAATGAGGTCTAAGTGTCCTCCGTTGTTTGTCGATAGTGCTAATGCCTCGAGTAGTTAAATCTCGGGACGAGATTTTCTCAAGGTGGGGATACTGTGACAACCATGACTTGAGCAGGTTGGTCAAACCGTAGTGTTGACCTAAATGTATCTGTTGCAATGTATGGTTATGTGTTTATACGTGTTTATATGTGTTTGTGTGGGATATGTGAGATTGGATAATCAATCCATTGAGCGTGATCGTCTCATTGGGATTGGATTTGTGTTGAATTTTGTGAAGTTCATTTCGTTCACTTTTGGTGACAAGGAAATGATTTCGGTGATTGAAGCGGTTTCGCGTTAATTGTGTAAGTAATTATACGTATACGTATTTTTGTGTTAGTAATTTAAGATAAGTTTAGGTTTTAGAGGTTAAGTTAAGAGAAATGAGTTATTTGATGGAGAAATTTCATTTTAATCACTTATAGTGATAATGAAATTGATTGGGTATTTTGAGAGAATTGTTTTGGTTAATATGTGGATGTCTAGGTGATGGATTAAAATGGGAAGTGTGTCATTTGTGAAAGAAATGAGTTTGTTAAAATATGAGAGTTTTTGGAAGACTTTCTATTTTTAGAAAGTGAATTTGTGAAATGAAAAGTATTTTTGGAAAGTTAATTATTTTTAAAAGTCTAGTGAATTGCGTTTAAGCAAAAAGATATGTGTAAATAAGCTTAGGTTTTTATAAAAACTTAAGGTAAAACAAATAATTAAGTAATTAATAAATAAATAAAAAAATATATTTTTTTATAGATGAATAGTAAAAACGAATTTAAAGAGGATAAGGGGAAAGAAAAGAATAAAAAGAGTTTTAAAAGGAAATAAACTCTAATTAGATATTATCTATAATTAATTGGGGGCCTATAAATACAAAATAAATCCCATAACCCTCCTCCCCTATTGCTCGACCGATCCAAGAGAAAAAAAAGAGAAGAAAATTTTTAGGGTTTAAGGTATTTTTTAATTCTTTGTTTAATTCTAGTTTTTATTTTAATTCTTGTAATCTAAGCATGATGGATTACGTTTAATCATGAAAATAAATTAGGATTTATAAATTAGAGTTTTAAATTTTCTGGAGTTTATAGTTTAATGATGATTGTTTGATCATTGGTTCAATTGGTTTTGTGATTTAATCATGCGTTAGGGTCTAGATCGCCCGAATTAGTTGTTTAATTCACTGCAAAAAATTAGGCAGTTTTGTAACGGTCATAACTCAATCATAAATTATCAAATAAACAATTTACAATATACTGGAGATAACCTCAGAGAGTCTACTTTCCAGCAAAGTTGGTCTCGTGAGTTTTTATGGTCGGTAAGTGGGTCAAAAGGTCTTTACAAATCGGTGTGTAAAACTGTGACGAATTTCAATTTTGGTTTTGATTTTTCTAAAAATACTTAGACATATAGTTAGAGGCTCTAAATCACGTGGAAGTTAGTTTATATATTGTGTGTGACCCCTAAATTTTTTCTAAGTAGGTTATAAAGTTTAAGTGGGTTATCTAACGTCATACTTTTAGGGGGTCAGATTCTGGCCGAATTCTGGACACTTTGGATTAATGAATTTCTAAAGGGTATTTGTAAAAGGGTAATGACTTTCGGAGAGCTAGGAGAGGTTCATAAGAAATATATGTAGCATGGTGAATTTTGGTTTGAATTATGGAAGTGTTTAAGTAGTATGTTTAGGACGCCTAAGTGAGTATAAAATTCTGCTCTAATTCAGAAAATTTAAAGTGTAGTATTGAAGTGTAAATGGTGTATATAAGAGTTGGAAAAGGTTTAAAACAAGTATAGAACTATGGTAGATAGCTTAGATATCCATCATAGTTGAGGTTACATCATATTGGGTTGAATGCCTAATTGATGGTAGCTTATTGTGTGCTTAATTATTTAGATTATCCGTGAAGTGTTTGTGAAGCTTTTGTTGGATTCTTTTGGGAAGCTAAGCATCAGGTGAGTTTCATAGTTCCTCTTTTTAATGTTTTAAATTGGGATAGAAATGATTCTAAGTGTTTTGGAAATGTTTTGAATTGCTGTGATTATGTATTTTAATTGCGTGTGGACATTATGTGATTGCGTATGGCTTGTTGTTGCATGATATTATGTTGTGTTGAGGATCATTAATAGTAGGGCTGATCATCTCACAGATTATTAATTTGAGATTGATCAACTCAGTGAATTTGTATGGGTCAAGGCCTAAATATAAGCTTCAGCTGGTAGACTTTTAGGTGCGTAAGTGATGTATGTAGGATCGAAGGGGTACGCCTACCCAGTATATGTATGGTTGGTTTGATATGGTGATTTGGTTTGCATGTTTGCATAAGTTCATATGTTGCATAATTGTCCTATATTGTTTTGATAATCACAGTAATTGGTTTGAAAGGTTTATAATGTGAGTCTTAAACCTATGACTCTCACCAACCGTTGTGTTGACGTTTTTAAGCATCATTTTCAGGTGAGCTTAATGGTGCTAAGATAGAGCGAAGTGGCTAGAAGAGACCGTAGGATGCTTGGAGTTATTTATGCTTTCTGTTTGAATAAATGCATTTGCATGAATTGTTTGGATTATGTTTTTGCATGTCATTTATTGACGAGACCTCTTTCTCATTAATAAAGACACCATTAGGTTTTGGGTATTGTTATGACACTTTGTGTATTTGCTTTACTTTAGTTTCATTTTAGTATTCTCTATATAGATATCATGTGTTGTGATGATATCCATTCTTGTTTACGCCTTGCGTTTCTGCTTTGGCGGGGTGTGATAAATGGCCAAAGAGATAGCCTTTCTGAGAGCAGCCTGATTCTCATAGGACTGGATGCATTTCATTACAGCAAGACAAAGGCTGTGACCAATCATCCATCTTCGGCCGGTAATAACTGTCATCATGTAAGGATAGAGATCTGTATCCATGTCAAAGTTAAGTTCAGTAAGACGCGTATCCAGCTCTGCATTTTGCTTCTCAATACGTTGAGACCCCGCATCTTGAAAAGCTATGAACTCTTCCCTCATTTTGGCTTCACCCTTTATCTCACCCTTTAAACCCTCACATGCAACCTCCAGCTCAGACACTTGACCCTTTAAACCATCACATAGGAATTCTATCCCAGAAACCTGACCTAATAGTTCAACATTCTTGGCACCAAGATCAGCAAGCTCATTTACCCTAGCAGCTGCCGTAGCTTATAACTCAGAAACCCGACCACAGAGTCTAACAACCTTCCTGGCTTCGCCCTTTGCCTTCTTCAACCGCGAATTCAAACTAGCAATTTATGCACCCCTACTACTGAATAGTCTATGCACTCTTCACAAACTTCTTCTCAAATCGCTCTCTCGCCTCAATCTCATGCTCATACTTAATCCGTAATTCAGACACCATACATGTTTGCTGAGCAGTATTTATGTTATCTTGGTCAAGAAAGTCTGAATTGGTCAAGTTTCGAAGAGACGCCCAGTAGCCAAGAGGAGGAGCATGATCAATGAAGTTCTGATACCTAACAACATCATTCAGGTGAAAATCATTTATCACATCCTAGTTCGGAACATATATGTCATTTGCTCACCACCCGGAGTTGAAGAAGAGGTCCCTGCGTCATGCCTAGAAGAAGTCCCCGCCTCATGTACCAGGGCAGAAGAAGCACCCATCTCATTTACCGGAGCAAAAGTAACCACAACAGCCTTAGTTTGCACATGCGGCTGAGGAGAAGCGGACTTCAAAAAAGAAGGCTTAGTATTAGCATGCTCTGTGGAGGGTGAACTTGAAGAAATTACAACAAACCGCTCAGCCGCTGGCCGAGTCCTAACATTCCCACCTTGTGTGGAACCTGACTCATCTTGATAATCATGGTCCGGGGATAGGGTGACAAAAGAAGAGACAAGCTCAACCATAACAACAGTGGCAGATCCTGACCCAATACCCTCTTGAGTATTTTAAGTAACAAGCTTTTGAAGGACAGCCAGGGTCTTGCCCCAGTAGTGAGATCCTTTTTTGGAGTAGCAGGAAAAGAAGATCTCCTAACCTTCTTAACGGGTGACAAATTTTCATTAAAGGAAACCCACTTTTTCTTCTTCCTAGAAGTGACCTTCATCTCATCCACAATGGTATGATCCACAATCTGGATGATATCACGGGAAGGAAAAATAACCATGTCGTCCATCTCTTTTGATAGCGAAACCTCTCTGTCAACAAGGGTTCTTTCCCCAATCTTCACTTTAAACGGATCAGAAGACTTGATGGAATCAAAGAGCCACATCTTTGCAAAAGAAAGCAATATGAAACGGTTAGCCAACAAATCCAAACATAAGATACAAACACATAAACAAACACACAAACGAACACCTACCCCTACTGCTAGAGTCTAAAAAGGTAGGACGAACATCATCCTCAATAGTTTATTGACTCAAACCGATAACAAATAAAAAGGCCCCATGATACATTCTGATAGCGGCACGACCCTCATTAAGCCGACCCATAAGGTTCAGATCAATAATATCGTCAGATGGGAGGGGATCCTTCTCAACGGAATGCCCCTGAACCATGGAACGGATTTGGGAACAACGGACGCATAAATCCATAAGATATGGTCGTTCCACTTTTTCAAAGAATCAAGGTTCTTCATGTAACAACATAGAATGTCAGCACCATTATGTTTCGCGAAAGATAGCCAACCGTTTCTAATGAAGTTACAGTAAAATTTACAAAATAAACCAACGGTAGGCACGCCTCCGTGAACGAGACACAAAATTTTGAAATGACTAATCTTTGCAGCAGCAAGAACATACAGTTGGGAGAAGTTGATTTGATAATACTCAAGGACATTAAGAAGAAACTTAGATAGAGGGATATGGAAATTGGCAAACTCTATGAAACGCGTATAGATACCTATCTTACCCTCCAGACTATTCCTAATCGTGTCATTGCAACCGGGTAATTCTAGTCTTAAATGAGCAGAAATATTGTACTTACTACAAAACGCGTCTAACTCCTTTTGTGTCAACAATATCTTTTGTCATATTAAATAAAAAAGAAGAGATCAAAAGAGGGATAAAGCCTAACCTGAACCTAAGAGCCAACGCGAAGACGAAGGGTAAATAATCGAAAAGAAGGCCAAAAGTTTAGAAGAGTATGCGAAAAGAAAAAAGTTATGGAAAAAGAATAATGAAAAAACAAGTGGGCTATTTATACCCACTCGCACATAGTTAACCCGAAAAACACAAGATGAATACACGTGTCTACACTTCCCCATGGATGACCAAGATTAAATAAAATGAATGGTCACGATTGTTCACGAATACCAACAGTATCCTAACAAAAGGTCTAATCGGTCAGAAGGTTGGTGGCTGAGGATAAAGAGCAATACTCGAGACCCACCAACCCACTTCAGGTACAACCCGAATACATGCCGAGCACGAAAGGCGCAATTACCAAGTCTAGAACTATTTCTTGTAGAAAAGAAAATACACTTGACTAAGGGGACATGATGACGTATAGTAGTCACTCGAAATTCTGAGTCTGGGCTTCACTATCTGAGCTGGGCTCAAGCCCAACAATTCGCAAAAGACTTAAAGACGAACCAGGACCAACCCTAGGCCACATCCGTAAGGACTGTACTCCAATCACGATCGCAAGTTACTTCCCGACAAAGGAAACCCGTGACCTAGCCAAATAGAGTAAAGAATATTGCATATGGAATCTAAAGGAGAACGTCAACGTCCCAAATACATTTAACAAACAACGGCAAACTGACCTAAGCCACTATACTACAAAGTATGACGTAGTCAACGAAGTTGACCTTATGACAACCAACTTATTACCCATCGGTCCATAGGGTGTATTAAATTTCGTGACCTATGCAATCGACAATGATGTCAGCCTATATAAGGAGTTCACCAAACACTCCTAACGGTATGACTTCCGCACCTAAATTACACACATACTACTTTTAGACAAGTACTTACTCTTACGCCAGAGTCCAATCGCGGGATATCCTTGCGTGGTAAGGTTAACGGTTTACCTTTTTCTTAGCAGGAAGTCTTCCATTTAATCCCACTTAGTACAAATTCCCATTACGACGAGCTTGTGATTCATATTTTAAGGGAGTCGTTCTCTTTCCAAACTATACCGCATTTTTTGTACTAACACCCTTCATCTCCTTAATCTCGATATCTTCTACCATTCAATTGTCCCCGATTACATTACTATAAATCAAAATATCATCTAAGAATTTGAATGTACATATTGCATCAAAGAATTTGAATTTACATATTGCACGAGATATTGATTTTAATAATTTAAAGACTAAATAATGCAACTTCAAAACTTTTGGGTTATGATCATGGACGGAGCCAAAAGGGGTGTACGGTGGGCATGTGCCCCCTTAGCGAAAAAATATGCAGTGTAAAATTTTCAAAATATTTGGCTACTTTTGTAATTTGCCCTATTAACGAATCAATTTGTAGTATAATTTCTTAAAATTACCAAAGTGTCCCCTCAACCATAATTTTCTGGCTTCGCCCTGGTTATGATTATGTATAATGAGTCTATATATGTTACACCTACCAGTGGTGGACCACCAGTGATGGCACCATCATGCACGATCCTTCATAGCAACAAACTATCGCCGAGTGTGATGGTGCACTTTTAGCTCCTATGTGGTGGTCTCCACCATCGAACGGATTTCAGGTCAAAAGCTACCAAATCGTCAAAAAGTAGGCCCCCAATAAGTACTTGACAAGAGTTAAAAAAATTTAATAAATTTTATCATTTTATTTACCTATAAATATCTTTTATACCATATCATTTTCATACACAACTTCTCACTCTATCTTTATATTTAGGGGCATTTTCATATATATATATATATATATATATATATATCCCTTCAAGTATGAATACTTGGGTATATATCTTTTGTACCAAACGTCCAAACACCTAATTCAAATTTGTGTCTCGGTCCTTCACCATCGGCAAACTTTCGAGCCCCATCATTTGTTTACGCAAACCCACAATACCCAAACATGGCATTCATACATCAACAATAAAATATGTATCAACCACAAATGTACCAACCTCAAATGTACCAATTACAAATGTACGATCCGTCATCACCAAAATTGTTTCGTGATTTTTCATCACCACCTCCACCCATTTCTCCTATTCATCCATTTTGATGATTTGCCAATGCGCGAACCTCGAATTTCTCCATCCATAGTAACAAATGTTCGTCTTCCACCAAAAAAACAATTAGAAGAAGGCGAATTATTATATGTGAGCCCCTTCGATCACTTGAGCTGAATCTACCTCAAAAAGTTGTTGAAGATGCATCAGACGATCAAGAAGAAGTATAATTTAGATTATTAGTTTATGTTTTTAATTTCGTAAATTTAGGTTTTTAATTATTTATGTAATGTTTTTTAATTATGAATAAAAGTTGGTCACGGACCTCTTAGGTTTTTTTTGAAAGAACAAAAAAACATTCTCGTTAAGGTCCCATAAGATAGAACCTGATACGAAGTACTAAACATAAGACCTATGTAAGGGAGTCAGTCCTACTCATAAACGTTGAGGACCAACCACTAGATCATTGAAAACGCAAAAAAGATTGATTTTAGATAACTTATTTAGGAAGGAGCTAACCGAATAGGCTTTCAAGGCACCTGCCAAGTCAGACAGTAAGTAAGTACATAATAGTCAGCTAGCAGGCTATTCTTGTCAAATTGAGTACGAGACTTCGATGTTTCGCTAGACGACCTGGAATTATCGTTTAAATAAATAGATCTCGGCCGTACTTGTGATGGTTCCCAAGGATCAAATATGACCACTTCACTTAGGTCTATGTTGTCATGATATTGATGCGGATTTTTGCAAAACCAAAAAAAGTTTTACAACCCTCCTAGGCAGTGTACCTATCCGTTGTAGTGTAGTATAGCCAAGACTCGGGGGGTTATTATCTTTCTCTAGGAGAATGATTTAGGTAGGCTCGAATTGTATGTTCACTAGGGTCTAAGGGTTGAAGGAAGATTATTTTTGGGTTTTTATATTTTATAGAAAGCAAGTAAATCTCATGTTTAAAGGGGGTTTGAATAATAAACTACACTACTCCTAATTATGCAAGAAAAGTAAAAGGTTGGGGAAAAACTTGTATGGTTAAACAATAGTGTTTACCTAATCATGCACTACACCCTAGTTGTCTTCTCAGATTTTATTGTCCGTCACCCTCGTAATGGAATGTGTAAGTATTTATTAATTTAAACACTCGGAATCCACCTAAAGGTGATCTAGATATAAAGATCTAATCACAGGTATCCTCTAACCTAGCCGCATTTCCCTAGACGTCTTCGCTTTGCAATTATGAAGCTAGTTTTCTAAAGCCTAACGCGCATATTATTAATAAGAAGCAATAACAAAAGATCTAACAACTAGGTATCATGCAATCATAAGCAAACACAATTAAATTTAGCCAAGCATGTTAATTGAAAGCGAAGAATAATTAATCAAACACAGACATATTAAATGATTAAAAGGGTAAAGGAACTTCACTTCAATTAAACATGGAGTATGAATGAGTACAAAAGGGTTTAGAAACCCTAAAAATCGACCACAATAGCTGCTACCAATATACTCTGCATTTTTCCTCCTCGAAACATGAAAAATAGGGTTTGTGTATATAGAAAATAAGTTGTGACATCGTTTCTCATAAATTGCGACGTCGTCAACCCGCCGAATCTTCTATGGGCTTCTTTAAGTCGGCTACTGTGACGTCGTCACAAATGATCATGACGTCGTCGCCGTCAAACTTTGATGGTGTCAGAAGGAATCGCGACGCCGTCTCTACGCACTGCAAATCCAAAGCTCCATCAAAGTCTTGTAGAGTTGCATTTTTGTCCCGTTTCTTCCCAAATCGAGCTCAAGTCACGTGCTTCCCCTTCCAATGCTTCCCAATTGCTAAAATATAAAAACGAAACGTCTAAGTACAATATTTGGGGATATTTGCATGATTTTAGGGGTTAAATGACCAAAAAAACTGTATAAAATTACACCTCATCAAATACCCCTACACTTAGGATTTGATTGTCCTCAAGCAAATAGGCTTTTCTACCTAGTAAATAGCAAAGTCGAGGGCATTTAACCTACTCGATAAAGATAGTTTATGGCACAACTGGATAGACCTCTAATTAAAAGCACGAGAATTATATACTTACACCTCACATAAGTGTTTGAATTCTTTCTTTCTCTCGGTGTAATAATGAATTATAACATTTATAAGAAACGGGAAAAATAAACACTCACTACCTGCCATAGTATATAGATTACCATAAGCTTGATAAATGATCAAAAACTCCACCACTTTGGCGTAAGCACATAGGAATTACTATCAAAGAGGTCCTTTAAAGGGTTGTAGCGTTAGGTGTAAGGTAAAGGAAACACGGTTGGGGATATGGGGGAATTTTGATTGGTGGCAAGCTAATTATCTATAAGAATACTTGTAAAAGGCATTGCTAAGCCAAGACTCGACGAAACTAGAAAAAATATAAACAACTCTACATCAAACTCTTTCTTTTTCTTTTATTGAATTTTTTTTGACATAAACATAAGCAAGATGGCAGCCCGTATCTAACATTGTTTTGTTTTTTTCTTATATATATATATATATATATATATATATATATATATATATATATATACATATATATATATATACATATATATATATATATACATAACTTGTGCCTGCCATTTTTGCTGAAACATAAACAATAAATATACATGACTTAGGGCTTCTTATAGTTTGCACCCCTAACTTACACTTGAGTTTTTGTAAACACATAATACTAACTAATGACTCGAATTAGAAGGATCAATAAACATGGAGAATATTAGGCAAATATAAGGGAAATGACTTAACGTTTCTTCCCCATTTCTCCGTATAATAAAAACTACCATGAATCTCAATCGTCCCAAAACTGTATACACTAACAATAGACTCGACTTAGCAACCATGTAATCAAGTAAATAATTAAGTAGGGTTAAACAAATGTGGTAACAATAATGTACTAAACATGAGTACATACAAGGAAGGCTAAGGCGATTTGGGTGTAACATTTTTGGTAGGGTGTAAACAAATTTCAACTACTAAATAATCTGGAATAGTCTATTCAAGAGTTCCTTAATCTAAAAAAATCCCCTTTTGTTTTGAAATACTTAATAGGAGAAAACAAAAAAGATAGGTTCAGAGGGGCGTATTAGGGGTATCTTGCACTAAAAATGAGTGCATAGCAAGGGTATGGGGGTAGTTATATGATCAAGGAGATCATCATAACCATAACAAATACAGGCTAAAAACAAGGTTTTATCCTAATGCCTCTTATCACTTAGCAAATCCTAATCACACGAATGCGATCTTACTAGCAGTTTCAGGATGAATCGCTAAAGCAAGTTCTAGAATCTATAATACTACCAGTACACTCTCATAAGCATTAAAATTGAATGCTTTTATTCCTAAAGATCTAGGGGCGAACCTCATATTTTTTGGTAGAATTTTTTTTGAGTGGTAGGGTTTTTGTGCTAGTCATATAACTCTTATCCATGAGATGCTTCTAATACTATAGTTTCACCGGTATATGCCATTAATTTTTTAAATTTGGGCTAAACTTACCGTCATAAACTATGTTTCGGTATATTACATATCAATTTAAAGACAAAGTAAATGCAAATGAAAGAATAGTTTCTAAGGCTTTTATTACCCATCTACACTTATTTTGAACATTGTCCCCAATGTTCTATAAGTTACCGAAAAACAAGAAAAGGGAAAATAATTAAAAGGCGAGAGAAACAAATACTCCTCTGGTTTGCTCAATATCGAAGAAGAGACAAGATAAACTGGCTAAATCGTCATCCAAGAATCGTCAAAGTGAAAATCCTAAGAGCTTTCGGACTCTCCTCATCTAATATAACCTGTGTACCAAGAGTAAAATTGGCGGGAAATAAATATACAATCCTATCAATCATGAATTAAAATCCTGATAAAGCAAATAAAGATAGAATGTAAGTACTAATGTAATCGTGGCTTTCTGCAAATAACTGGAAACTTAAAAATTTTGGAAAATAAACAAAAATAACTTTTCAAAAATTTGAAATAACAAAAAATTTCTTTTGCCACAGTGGCGATGTCGTCATGATTTATTCCTGACGCCGTCTCCACACACTGTAAAATTTTATTTCTTCGTTTATTGGAAATATTTCTGCAAACATATCCTATTAATGATTTCCTGGAAAAAATTTATTGCATAGGCCACAAAAATGGTTAGTACAAACATATGATTCAAAACAAACAAATAAAACATAAAAGTGTAATTTTAACTTAAACTATCTATTTATATGTTTGAAATGGTTCTTAAAAACCAGATGTTTTCCCATACACTTATCTATGTAAAATACCTTTGATTGCAATTAAGACGAGGTTAAAGATAAAACAAAGCATGATCACACATAATTCAAACATATAAGATAAATAATGAAAAGTAAAAACACACGACACTCCTAAAATGCATATAATAAAAGATTGGGTTGCCTCCCAATAAGCGCTTTTCTTTATTATCGAGTCTTCTAGCTAGACTCAGAGTCACTCTCCTTACGTGACTCCTTTGTTATTCATACTGCCACTTCTTCCATTGAGGAATTTAATTGTTTTGATTATCCTTTCATCACACTCATACTCGGGGTCCTAATTTCAAACATTATGAGTAATGAGTCATTCTTTTCCTAGTAACATAGCCTTCTCCTTTCTCCTCGTCTCCTTTACTTGCTGTAAGAATGGTGGTATGTTATCGGTATTTAAATCTTCTATATCTTTAAACCTTTCCATCTTATGAGGCATCTTAAAGGTCACCCTCTCATCATTCTTTCCAAACATAACAAAACCTTCTTCTTTATCATAAATGAGCTTAGACTTCTTTACAAATAGTTTTCCGAATATTATTCCATCTAGGTAATGGTCTATGACACTACTAACATCTTCTAAAACCATAAATTCACACCCATAAGTAAAATTACCTACGAAAACTTTTATATCACTAACTCTTCCTACAAAATTGCAAGTCTTCTTAGGATTTGATGGTTTCTCTCTTGATTTTAGCCCATTACTCATGATCCAATTATCGTAAAGCCTAGACATTATATTAACTGGGGATTCTAGGTTAATGTATGTTTGTTCTTTAAGAAAATAACTTATTATAAATGGGATCTTTATATTGTCTAAGCTTCCTCTTCTAATCTTAGCTCTAACCTAAGAAGGTTGAGGATTCTTTAAAAGCTATCCATAATATTCTAACTCTTCTTTAGTAGGGAAGGTGTTAAAGTATTCTAAGTCATCTTCTTCTTCCTCCTCAAACTCTTCTTCTTACTCCTCACTTTCTTCGTTTCCTACAACTAACTCAAATTTGGGTTCCTCTTCTAGGTAAGAAGTTTCATTAGTGAGGGTGGAACAATTTTTTCTAAAGATTCAAGAAGCTTATTGATCTTTCGAACCCTTCTACTAATGGGTGATGTTGGTGATTCGGGTGGCGATAATGGATTTACGTTCTCCATAACGAAGAATAGAATAATTAAAAGGAAATTACAAAACAAATAACATAAAGAAAAGATAGACTACGAGAAAGCTAACTAAAAAAAAAATATCTCACTTGATAGGAATCTTGTGAGTAGACCTAAGCTAGATAGAATCTGAAACCTAGACTATTCCCCGGCAGCGACGCCAAAACCTTGATGTGGATTTTTGCAAAACCAAAAAAAGTTTTACAACCCTCCTAGGCAGTGTACCCTAACCGTTGTAGTGTAGTATAGGCAAGACTCAGGGGGTTATTATCATTCTCTAGGGGAATAGTTTGGGTAGGCTCGAATTGTATGTTCACTAGGGTCTAAGGGTTGAAGGAGGATTATTTTTGGATTTTTATATTTTATAGAAAATAAGTAAATATTAGGTTTAAAAGAGGTTTGATTAAACCACTAAACTACACTACTCTTAATTATGCAAGAAAAGTAAAAGGTTGGGGAAAAGTTCGTATGGTTAAACAAAAGTGTTTACCTAATCATGTACTACTCCCTAGTTGTCTTCTTAGATTTTATTTCTAGTCACCCTCGTAATAGAATGTGTAAGTAGTTATTAATTCAAACACTTAACTCGGAATCCACCTAAAGGTGATCTAGAAATGAAGACCTAATCACAGGTATCCTCTATCCTAGTCGCGATTCCCTAGAAGTCTTTGCTTTGCAATAAAGAAGCTAGTTTTCTAAAGCCTAACGCGTACATCATTAAAAAAAAGCAATAACAAAAGATCTAACAACTAGGTTTCATGCAATCATAAGCATACACAATTAAATCTAGCCAAGCATGTTAATTGAAAGCGAAAAATAATTAATCAAACAACACATAGACATAATGAATGATTAAAAGGGTAAAGGAACTTCACTTCAATTAAACATGGAGTATGAATGAGTACAAAAGGGTTTGGAACCCTAAAAATTGACCACAATAGCTGCTACACTTATACTCTACATTTTCCTCCTCAAAACATGAAAATAGGGTTTGTATATATATAGAAAATAAGTTGTGACGTCGTCTCTTGTAAATCGCGACGTCGTCAACCCGTCAAATCTTCTATGGGCTTCTTTAAGTCGGCTACTATGACGTCGTCACAAATGATTATGACGTCATCGCCTACAAGCTTTGACGTCGTCAGAAGGAATCACGACGCTGTCTCTACGCACTATAAATCCAAAGCTCCATCAAAGTCTTGTATAGTTGCAATCTTGTCTCGTTTCTTCCCAAATTGAGCCTAAGTCACGTGATTTTCCTACCAATACTTCCCAAATGTTAAAATATAAAAAAGAAACAATTAAGTACAATATTTAGGGATATTTGCATGCTTTTGGGGGTTAAATGACCTCGAAAAATGTAATAATTCATAATTTTCGGGTAATTATTTAACCTTATACTTTTACTATTTATTTTAATTTTGGAGACTCTAGCACTCCGTAAATTTCAAATCATTATTTAAACTATACTTTTGAGTAAAATTTACTTTTTATGATTTACCGGATAATTTATCTCGCTTTCGTAGTAAAACGTTTAATTTATTATTTTTCAAAAGTATCCCAAATGTTATAACTCTTGTTATATTATTTGGGTCATTTTGTGCATAACTTTCTATTTCTAGGAACCCTAGTCTAGAAATGTGCCTTCTACGCACGATCTTAGAAAAAGTGCCGTTAGGTCAACGGTATGCTCAAAGGTCATTAGGACAGTGTCAATAATCATAAATAAACATAATTCATTATCCTTTATGAACTTAGGTCACTTCATATTTCAAAACTTGCAAGTCTCCCGATAAACCCGATATTTCGTAAATTTTTACGTTTTTTTTGCATTTACACTTCTTATAACGGACTTAAAACAATTCAATATGACCTAAGTGTATAAATTCACTCTTAACCAACATTACTTAACACATTTTAAATTTAACCTACAATATACTACAAATTATACACATAACTATACCTTTTTACAGAAAACCTTATACATTTAACTAACAAAAATATAACCTACACTTAATATATACATACAAAATAAATTTAAATACCAAAAATCAATAATTAGGTCCTCCTTGAGACCCAAAAAATATGAACCTTGTCCCCCATGCCTCCCCTCCTCCAATCATAAGGAAAGGTTACTTACATACTCTTTAATACACCTACACACTTCCCACTTCCTTTATTTCACTTCACACACTTTCTCTCTCAAAATCTCAGTACTTCCTCCTCCCCTTCCCCTTGAGTTTGGCCACCAAATCACCACCATCATCCACCACTCAAAATCTTGAATGAACACAAGAACAACACTCAAAAAGGCTTATTTCCTCATCATTAACAAGCCTCTTGGTTCGTTTTCATTCAAGACATCATCATTCTCATAAGGCTTGAGGGCTGATTTGAAAGGGATAATAAAAGTCCTTGCTAAAATTATAAAAATTATATTGGTGGTTAAAAGTAGTGAGTTGATAATTAGGGTTTTGATTTTGGTTTGGTTAGATTTATCAAGACATCAAGAAGGATTATGATTAAGAGTTTATTTTAGAGATTAAGGGCTGAACTAAGAAGGTTATTGAAGCTCTTACAAGGGTTATTACAGGTCTTGGTTAGGTAAAATTAGTGCTAGATCAAGTGTGGTTTCAATTGTTGTAACCATCTTCATTTTCTTTCTCTTTTGTAAGATCCTTGTTACTGATAACATCAAAGAACGTTTATTTTATAGCATTATTTATCCCATGAAATGAACCCATTTTGTATAGTTATTGCAAAGAATTATTACTTAATCGTTTATATTTGAGAATTGCAGTAATTATGGAGTAATTGGTGAAACTTAGTGGTATTTGCTATTTTATACATATCTTTTACCTTGAAAAACGAACCCAAAAGACCAAAAATATAATTAAAATGGCAAATATATGCTTGTTTTTGTGTTTGTGTATGTGCAGGTACGGATATCAAGAAAATGACAAAAATAAAGACAAAACTGGACAAAACCGAGCACGGGATCGGAAAGAGCGCGAGAATACGAGTTCAACGGTGCCCTCAGATTTTATTGGGCCAGCCCGTAACTCATTTAATGGGCTGAGCCAGCCCGAACTATCAAAAGCCCAACGTAAAAGCTACTAGGCCCAATGTGATATAAAGCCCAATTTCCAAATTGCAAATATCAAAAAATGCAATATAAGGGAAATTGATACTAGCTAAGTAAGCTGAAATAAAATCAAAAATAGCATGTGCCATCCCACTAATTTTTGAGGGAGAATAGGACGTTGACACATGGCGAGGCAAAGAAATTCTTATCTCAATTCAATTCAGTTATGCGAAATGTGATCAAAGGGTGGAAGTGGCTGCGTAGAGATAAAGCAATTCAACAGGCTACGTGGAAGCATTTCATCGATGGATCAAAACTTTTTAACTTGGCAATCCGTGTGATATAAAATACAAGCCAATGATTGGCTACTCGAGTGATAAATGATTGGGCAAAATTTTACACTTCTACCCCTCTCTTGGCTATAAAATTAGGTCATACCCCTCACATTTGGAGAGTTAGATTTTAGGAGTAGAAAATTTAGATTATTTTAGATTTTGCTTATTTTTCATATTTTGCTTATTGAGGTTAGATACAAGCTTAATTGTAATTCGTAGCTTAATGTAGAAGCTTATTCCAGCTTATTCGTCAGCTTATTTTCTTTACTCGTGACTTAATGGTTTAAATGAAATGAATTTTGTTGTTTTGGAGCTTATTCTTTCAGCTTATTTTCTTTATGTCTCGTGCTAGCTTATTTCTATCTTAAGATAATTCTTAGCTTATTTTTCAGCCTATTCGTTGAGCTTATTTAGTAATAAGTAGATGATTAAAAAAGCTATGTCTTAGCTTATTTGATTCGTTCTCCTATTTCTAGTTGAACTCGATCTAATAAGCTTAAAAATAAAGCTTGTTTTAGCTTATTTAAATTAGTTTGCTTATTATGGTCTTGTGTTAATTTTTGAATTGTCATTCATGCTTATTGTTATTTAAGCTCATTGGATTTGGATGCGAGTTGCTTATTATGCTTATTAGTATAGATATTGCAAAGGTAGCTTATGAGTTCTTATTCTTTTTTTTTGATTATTTCTTTTTAAAATCATAGATAATTAGTTTAGGTTGAGCCGTATTGATTAAAGTAGGAGATTGCTTATTGGATCGTATTTTCTACTTGCTTGTTCTAAAAAAGCTCATCTCGCCTCTTCATTTTAAGCTTTGTTTAGTTCATTATTGACTAGAGCTTGCTCGATTTATACAATCTGATCTTAGTTTTCTTGTTCGATTCGGTAAATGCTTAATGGGTTTAGATATATCTTAGTTTAAAAAAATTAATCTCTTTAGAGCTTATTAGTCTAATCATTCTTATGTTGGCTTATGGTTGATTATAGCTTAGAGTTTTTTAGTTGTTAGATCCCATTCGAGTAATAGGCTTATATTTTAGTGTTTTGTTTTGTAACCATTTAGTTAAACTAGAATTGTAAATTGTTGGGATTCTATATTTGATGAGACAAAATGAATAAAAGAATGAAACAAAAAGGACCAATTCAGCATTATGGGATTCTAGAAGACTTGAAGTCAAACAGTAGTTATCTTCTCATTTAATGCAGTCAAACAGCGATTAATCCTGATTGAAGATCTCATTCAATGCAATCAAACAATGATTAATGCTGATTGAAGATTAATTACAACTTGAAGATTGATGCTGATTTAGTTTCCTAATTATCTAGTCAACCATATTAAATACATTGACTAAGTGTTTAATACAATTGTTGACTGGAATTAGTTTTCTTTGTAAGTCTTGATCTCTCCCTATATAAAGAGATCATAGACATAGGTTTAGATATCCAGAAAAAGTGTGTGTTCATCATATGAGAGTCGACTAGATACAAAAGTGTGTGTGTACACGTTTGTATAATTAGTGTAGACGTCTAGAGTTTAGCCTCAAGGATCTTTGATCCCTATTACTAGTTAGAGTAACCGATCTATCTCTGAAAGAAATAGTTATTGGGGCTGTGTTGATTAATAAGAAGACCTTGAAGTAACTTTTGATTTGTGTTTGTTATTTTGCTATGCATTTATACTCATGTTACTATATTATCCTAGATGGTGGTCTTAACAACCTAGCTTAAACGATCAAAGAACCTATCAGTGTTTTGTTTTTCACCAATTGGTATCAGGCCTCAATGGCTTACTCGATCTAGGATCTACCAAGGTTTTGAAGAAACCCTAAAACCCTAATTTTTTTATTTTTTTTTTTTTTTTTTTTTTTTTTTATTGAATTTTTTTTTTTTTTTTAATTTTTTTTTTTATAAATTTTTTTTTTTTTCTTCAAGGAAATCGATTTTAGGGTTAAAGTTTATGGGGTTTTGAAGTTTATTTGATCATAAACAATGATTATAATTATCCTCTCTACCTTTTTTCGGTATTGCAATACAGTTATAAATATAAGTTTACTATTAAGGGTTTCTTGGCATAGGTGATTGATGATGGATCCGGTTCGTTATTTATCTACATATATCTGATCTCGTCATTAGTGTTACAAGAAGTTTCAAGGCTGCTCATTATTGTTTGTCGCTGCCCATTCTTACTATATATTTTATATTTTATTATATTATATATATTTTAAGGTGTAGTTTGGACGAATCAGTCCACTATAACAATGTTTGAACTAAACCTGTGAATTCACCAACTTTATATTGACGTTTTATCAGGTGCTTAGCATGGATGTCATTGCTTGAACTATACGAAGTATGTTGCCCGAACCAGTGTTTCTAGATTTTATCCATGATTATCTTAAATACCGTTGTTGAACTTATTAAAGCTTCCGCAGTTTAACTTTTGAGTCTTTTAAATTTGATCGATGTAAAACTTATTATTATTTTGAATTTATGCAACGGTGTTTATTTTTAAAACGTATCCTTAGAGGTCGTTCTTTATGCTTTGTACTTGAGATATTCGATAAAGTTACGCCCCGGACGCTAAATCGGACGAGATCCTATTGGGGGTGTGACAGATGACTTGTTATGACATGAACCCATATGAAGTCTTCATCTCATGGAATCTCCTCTACCTTGAGTCAACTTCTGTGCGACAATAGGTGCCTTCAGCTAAATGGATAATCTCTTTACTTGGGACGAAGTCCTTGCCACCGTATATGTGCTCCATCAAATGCATGAGTGCAACAAAATTTTTAAACGCAAACTGCACATTTATAGTTACTTGGTTATGGCTACCGCAACTGATACACACATTACGAAATGTGAATAAGGGGATACAGATTTATGTTATTCTAACAACTTATCAAAATCTAAGGATAATGAACAAACTGATTGTTTAACGGGTAAAATACAGTCAATCCGTGAGCACTATTTTTTTAATACTTAATGTATTATAACTGAAAAATTAATCTAGGAGAAGTTAGGTGACGTTTGAGCCTTACCTATTTGACCTGTTTCGCTCTTAATCAATGTTAGGATCACATAAATGGACCCGAACAAAGAAGCTTCGGTCACTCGAAGATACAAGACAAAAGTCTAGCTCGTTTAAGCGTGTAATATTATGTAAACGGGCCATTAATGAAAAAGCCCATCAAGGCCCTAGGCCGGTCTATACTAGGTCTAGAGAGGCTATATAAAGCCATTTTTTCTTCATTTTTAGGTTAGCTACTCCATAATATTTTTCATCTTTAGGGTTTGTAGCAACTCTTGTTTCTTTCAATCAAAAAGTTCTTTAATGTTTAATCTTTTGTGCTATTGATCTTGTGATTAATCCATGGAATGATCTAAAGACCTACAATTGGTATCAGAGCAAAAAGTGATTGTTAGTTTATGATCAGAATCGAATTCATAACAAAACGTGATTGTTTGTTTTTTTTAAAACCGAATATCAAAAAAAAAGGGGGTGTACGAATTTTTTTTTTTTGGTTTGATCGAAAGCAATAAAAAAAAATAATAAAGTAGAAAAGCAAGAAGAAGAATTTTTCTTCGTTGCGTTTTGAGGATCTTCATGTTGCGTCTTGAGGATTTTCATGTTGCGTTTTGAGCTTAAAGGTTGCGTTTTGAAGATTAAGATTGCGTTTTTGTCTAAAACGCTACGCTGCCAAAATTTATTACATATTGCGTTTTGAAAAAAAAAAAACATTGCGTTTTGAGAATTCAGGTTGCGTTTTGAGCATATAGGGTTGCGTTTTGATATACAGGTTGCGTTTTGAAGACCACTCTTGCGTTTTGACTAAACGTTACGCTGGCAAAAATTTTATCCATTGCGTTTTGATCAAGGCATTGCGTTTTGAGCACCAAAGTATTGCGTTTTGATATACAGGTTGCGTTTTGACGATTCCCATTGCGTTTTGACCACAAGTGTCATTGCGTTTTGACAACTCCATTGCGTTTTGACCACAACCTCATTGCGTTTTGACAAAGTTCATTGCGTTTTAACAAGCATTGTTGCGATTTGGCTCATAAAAAGGTTGCGTTTTGCTTGTTTTGCCGCAAAATACTGTTTAGCCGCAAAAATAATTTTTGTGTCGGATTGTTCCGAAATTTTTATACCAGCTCAGAAACGGCCCAACGGTCGAGACTCTTCCTCACTGAGCAAGAGCCCTGTCATTTTTTGGCCATTCGGAGTCATTTAGGCCCTCAAAACAGCATTTTACTGTTTCAAAATTTACCCGAAAATCATAAACCTCACACCAAGTCATCAATCAACAGTCACTTAAGATCAGATCATTCATAAACAAAGTTAATCAATGGCAACCAATGAAGAAACAAATGCAGCTGGTACCGATACCCGTCCACCAATGTTAGTTGAAGATGATTACGATTCATGGAAAATTCGCATACAAAGGTACATTCGAGGGAAACCAAATGGGAAGCTTATATGTAAATCCATTCAGAATGGACCTACACCTCACCCGATGGTCACAGATCCTCCACCTACTGGTTCTACTATTGTGCCCGCACCGAGGAAAAAGCTTGATTCTGAGTTCAATGACGAAGAAAACAAGCTCGAAATGGCTGATACTCAAGCTGAAATCATCCTCAGTCAAGGTCTTCCCCGACACATCTTCAACATACTCAATCAGACAAGCACTGCTCAGGAGATTTGGAACAATGTAGAACTACTTATGCAAGGATCGGGAAGAACTCTACAACAACGGAAGGAAGATCTGTTTGATGAGTACGAACGCTTTCGTGCCATTGGAAACGAGTCCATTCATGACTACTTTGTGCGTTTCCACAAGCTTGTGAATGACATGAAGATTACTCAGCTCGAAATCCCTACTCATCAGATGAACACTAAATTTGTCAACAATCTTCCAGCCTATTGGGGTAAGTATGTGACTAATGTCAAACAGAACATGGATATCTCAACCACACCTTATGTTCAGATCTATACTCATCTCAAAGCCTACGAGCCTCATGCCAAAAAGACTCTCAAGAAACAGGAGCAGTCTACAAGTATTGTTGATCCACTGGCCTATGTTGCTCACACCACATCTGCACCTGCTCTTTCATCACCCTCAACTCCTAGTCCTCAACCTACTGCTCAGTCTCCGAATGACGCTTTGATGGCCACTATGACTCAGATTGCTAATCTCTTAAGTGGTTTCCAAAAGCAGTTTCCACCCACCAACAACCAGCTCCGGACTTCCTCCAACTCAAGGACTCATGCTACGGTGCATGATGGTCACATTGTTACTGAACCAGTTCAGAGGAAGGCTCCAGGTAATAATGGTAATACAGGTACTCGAGGCAAGAAGGTGATATGTTACAACTGCAGAGGAGAAGGACATGTTGCTAGGCAGTGTAAAGAACCCAAGAGAAAGATGGACTCTCAGTACTTCAAAGATAAAGCTTTACTGATGGAAGCTAAAGAGAAAGGAGATGTGTTAGATGCTGAAGCTGAAGCATTCCTCGCTGATGTGGAATGCACCGCACCTTATGATCAACCTCAGGCACTGACTACAACAAACATGTTTCAAGCCAATCATGAGGATGCATATGACTCAGACGTGGATGAAGGCCCCAATGCTGCTGTCGCTTTCATGGCCAACTTGTCATCCACTAGTGCAACCAACAATCCAGTCAATGAGGTACACTCCAATGACAATCAAATCTTTGATAATGTGGATTATCAGTTGAGTCAGGAGATGCACCAGGAAGAACATTTAGACTCCGATGCTGAGACTGAGATTGATGACAATACGATCCCGTATCATCAGTATCTTCTTGACACCGAAGCCCAAAATGTTCCAACTGAGGTATCTGCTGACACATCTGATAAAGTTTCTATGATTGCCATCTTAACTGACTTGCAAACCCAACTAGACGGACATGCTAAGGTTAACCAAGAAAAATGTTTGGAAATCGAGACCTTAAAAAATGAGCTTCTTCAATGCAAGCAAGAAATATGTCGTCTAGATACCCACAAGGTCAAACTTGATCTTGAAAACAAAGTTAGACAGGAACAAGCCCTAGTGATTCAGCGTAATAAGCGTAACGCTGAACTTGTGCAAGAAAACGATTTGCTTAAATCCACTCTTTCAGGAAAAGAAAAATCAATTGCATTTTTACAATCTGAAAAGGAAAAGATTTTATCTGAGAAAAAGGATCTAGCAGATAGTTATCTAGATGAAATAGTTTGTTTAAAGAATGCTAACAAAGTTGCAAGAGATATGTTGCAAAGATTTAACATGCCAACACAAACTATTCCCATGCTTTCAAAGAAACCTAAAAAGGCAACCAATGACTTGCACAAGGACATCCTAGGCACCCGTAACCCAGGTCTAGGTTATATGGCCAAGCGTGCTCAACCTGTTTTGTATGATGCTGATACCCTTTTGCATCCCAATCACCACCCTGTTAGTATATGGGATAGTGAAGAGGTCTTGGTTCACCAAGTTGTTAGCATGAAAAAGATGAACGAAAAACCAGGGCATGTTAGACCCGCGCGATGGCTTTATGAGAAGTAATTCTCTTATGTTTGTTCCTCAACAGGAAACTGTCTCCGTGAAAGGCTGTATTGCTTACTGCCAATGAACGTGTAGTCAAACTAGTAACCCAAATAGTCCTGTCACTTCTTTTTATTCATAAAAGGTCGACCTCTAAGTCAAGTTTGGCCAGTCTTCAAAGGTAATGCTGTTTTCCACAATTTGAAGGTATCATCAAGGAAAGAACAACACAAAAACCAGAACTATGTTTCTGATGGTGTTATGATTATGCAAAACAGTTTGTTGAACCAACAGTGGTACCATTTTACGGACCATTTCAAAAACATATCCAAGCTGCTATGATATATTTTTCAACGAGTAAGAGGAATTATGAACAGATTTTGGAGAATTGGAGGCGGTGTGTATGAACAATGTGTTCTTGGCTAACAGAACCATGACCATAGAGAAGAAAATTCTTTTAATCAAAAATGGACTGCTTAAAAAAAATTGCTGAGTGTTTAGCAAAAGATATCTGGCTTCTATTGTGCTTTACTTCCGTATTGTTGTGCCACTAGTTCGAATTGCCTTAGCAAGATTTAGATTGCTGCGAATGGGAACAAACTAAAGTTCTTGACTTGAAGCGGAGTTTTAAAACAACAAAAGATGGTCATTGAATTGAGGAAAACGTACTCTCACTACAAAAGAACCATATTGATTTACACTTAATTTCGAACTACTAAACAGTGCATAGGACATTCTAGTGCCTCCAATGCAATTTTTGAAATTAACAAGTTAAGACAATCAGCTTAAAGGGAAAGATGACACTATCAAGATTAGATGCTCAGATCAAATAATGAAGGGTATTGAATGTAGGTTCCATGAAGGTAGTTGTGACATACATGTTCAGTTGAAAGATACAATTACCTCCCTTAGGATAGCTACGGCATTAGGTTAGATAGAAAAGTGAGTTGAAATGACGGTATGATGAAATGTCACAGGCGATACTCACTCAGTACTACGTACACTGAAATGATTAGGGCCTTAACTTGCGGGAAATCCAGCTGAAAGCCAAGTGATGGTAAAACAATCGTGGACCTTCAAAACCTCTGAGGTACACCAAAAGTGCTTGCGTCAGGAATGCTACAACCTTAGGTACTAAGGTATATTCCACACCCAAGTGTTAACTGGGGTTCAAACCAACCATTACCTAAGAAGAGGAAGTAACTTTCAGTACCCCCAGACTTCACTCAAAAACAACTCAAAAACCAGTTAGTGCATCTAATAAAGCAAACTAACGTGTGTGTTGCTATGTTACAGGAGTAAAAACCCATACTTCTGGAGCAGAAACTGTGCCTAAGAGAGCCTTTCCGAATCATAGTTTTTTGCCGGCTAAGAGTGCGAATGCGAGGAGAGTAGAAGCACACCATAGGACTTTGAATAAAAAGAATCGTGTTGATTCTAATTTGCTTGTTAAACACTCTGTTTTTGTTTCAAATTTGAATAATTGTTTGTGTGCATGTAAACAAAATCTTGGTTTTTGCTAATCATAATGATTGTTTGGTTATGTGTGAATGATTCTGTGAATGTTAAACCCAAGACTAAGCGTCTTAAACGTCAACCAAGAAAGAATGGAAACCCAGTAAGAAATGTTGGGAAACCATTATGCGAGTCTGGAACACAATTAGCAAACTGTTGCTAATAGCAAGCCATCGGTTGGAAGCCCATGGAAGGCATTTTCATTATTGAGAAAGTATCTTTAACTAGGATCGTGGAACCTACTGATATGCCTATAGAACTACCCCCGAGTGCTAGTTCTAGCCCCCAAATAACTATGGTCTCTAGGTTTACTGACCATAAACTTAGTGATCGAAAGGCAGGTTCCAAAGGGATCTCTGGTATTCTTGAATATTAACTAACCGGAACCCTTCAGGGCATCCTTATCATCGTAAATGTTTGTGTATTCGTAAGGTAGTACACATTGTTCATATGGTATCTGGTCTGGATGCTCAAGACATATGACCGGTGATCGTGCGCGTCTTATCAACTTTGTAGAAAAGTTCATTGGTACAGTGAGATTTGGCAACGTTAGAATATCTGCAGCAAATCGTTGGCTTATGGTGATTTATACACTGGGTGAACTTATCATCTCGCAGAGTTATTATGTTGAAGGACTTAAGCCATACTATTCTCTGTCAGGGACAGTCTTTGTGATGGAGGTTTAGAGGTTTCATTCCGACATCATTTCAGGTCACTATCGCAAAACTACGATATGGTGTATCACTCAATGGTTCACGTACTACCAACCTGTACTCCATCTCACTGAATGATATGATGTCAGCTTCACCAGTTTGCTTGCTTACAAAAGCCTCTTCAACGAAGTCATGGTTATGGCATCGTCGGTTGAATCATCTGAATTTCGGGACCTTGAACGAATTGGCTCGAAATAATCTAGTCAGAGGTTTACCCATGCTGAAATATGACAAAGACCATTTGTGTCCATCTTGTCAGCTTGGTAAAAGCAAGAAAGCATCACATCCACTAAAGACGGAAAACACCAATACTGAAGTTCTCCATACACTACATATGGACCTCTGCGGACCAATGAGAACGGAAAGTATCAACGGAAAGAAGTATGTTTTGGTGATAGTGGATGATTACACCAGATTTGGATGGGTAAGATTTCTTCGAACAAAGGATGAAACTCCTCAAGTGATTGAGAAGTTTATTGTGAAGACTCAACGAGCCCTTAATGCAACTGTTCGCTTCGTCAGAACAGATAATGGAACGGAGTTTGTGAATAAGACATCGAGGAATGGTTTGAGAGATGTTGGTATTTCTCATGAATTAACGAGCGTACCTCGGTCTCACATAGAACGGCGTTGTCGAAAGACGGAAACCGAATCTTTATGGTAGCTGCTCGAACTATGCTTCATCTTGCGATAGCTCCACTGTTCCTTTGGGCTGAAGCTTGTAGCATCTGCGTTGTTATAACTCTTATCGAACTCTTCTTTTACACACGTTCTTGAAAGACCATTGAAGAACTGCTGAAGGAAGAAACCTATAATTACATATTCCGAGGTGTTTGGATTCTCTGTCTTGTTATCCTTACCAAATGACTACGTTGACGTTGGATAATAAGGCGGAAAGCAGATATAGGTATCTTTGTTGGCTATGCACCCACCAAGAAGGCGTACCGAATCTACAACAAACGATACGCGTAAGATTTAGGAAACCGTTCATGTTACCTTGTGAACTTACCGAAGGATTGACGTCTGTCCAAACCAGTTCAGGCCTCGCACCTCAACAAATGACTTCTGTGGCACAACAGTACAGAACTTTGCTTACTTGCTTTTACAGTCAGGACGCAGCCGTTTCTGCACTTTGTAAACGACCAGATCCATATGTCCTCCTTCAAAGAAACAGGGTAGACGATTTGTTTCAATGGTTCTTGATGATGATGAGATGTTCGATTTCCTCGGTTGTTTCCGATAACTCACGGTTACTGTTCCTGCTGCCCGGACCCGAGAAATCCGATGGAACTTCATTTCAACCTTCCACAGCTAGTTATCTCTCAGAAGGCGCTCTACAATTACTGAAACAGCCCTCTTGCCTCATCAAATACCTCTACCAGACACTAGTGATTCTGATGTTGAAACACTGTTCGATCATGTTGACAGTAATGTGTTTGATACCTATGATGCTCCGGAAGCCGATTCAGTAGCATCGTCTTCCAACTCTGTCAATATCGATGTTATTCCAACTACAATTACCTCACGTGCAAAATGGGACTCAAGACATCCGCTTGAAAACATTTATTGGGGATAAAGAATCCGTTCCCGTCTTACCAGGAAACAGTAGAACCCGACGCAAATGTGGTGTTTTTTTTTTTTACCCCCCTTATATTCCCCCCCCCCCCCCCCCCCCCCCCCCCCCCCCCCCCCCATGGGGTTTCTTCAATGATTTCTTTACTCATGTTTGAACCAAAAGATCTTCAAGCAAGCCTTAGGAGACTCGTGCTGGATTGATGGCTATGGCAGGAAGAAATTCATGAGTATTGAACTCTAGATGTTTGGATACTTGTACCTTGTCAGATAATATTCTTATCATCGCGGCTCAAATGGATTTTCAAAATTAAGTTGAAATGAATATGGCGAGTCTTGAAGAACAGCTCGGTTAGTGGCCAAAGGATATCGTCAGATAAGCGTGTATTGATTTTGAGGAATCATTTAGCACCGGTTTCTAGTATTGAAGCGATCAGACTCTCATTGCTCCGCAAAAGTATGACATGGTAATCTTCCAGATGGACGTGAAACCGCCATTCCTCAACGGCGAATCTGTATGAAGTTGTCTTGTTAGTCATACCAGAGGATTTGTAGATCAGAGCATCATCGCATGTTGTACGACTCAAGAAAGCCCTTTATGGACTCAAACAAGATACCACGTGCGTTGGTATGAAAGCTGTCGGGTTTTTTTAAATTTTTGATCAAATCCGGATTTTACAAAAGGCGTGGTCGATCCTACACTTTCACGAGAAAGCAGGCAAAATCTTCTACTAGGTACAAATATATGTAGATGATAATTATCTTTGCCTCTACTGAACCCAAATGCTTGCAAATTATTTTCTTTTGAAATGAATCAACTTTAAGATGTCGATGTGGGACAAATGTTCATTCTTTTTAGGATTACAAAGTTTCTCAAAATCCACAGTGGCATTTTATCAACCATCCAATATGCTCAGAAATCTTGAAAAAGTTTGGTTTTGACTCCGCACACCCATTGACACTCCAATGGTCGGAGCGTCCCAACCTTGATGAAGATAGGGAGGAAGCTAATTGATCCTACTACGATTTCGTGTATGTTGGCTCCTTATGTACCTTAGTGCATCTAGACCTGACATAGTATTTGCTGTTTGTATGTGTGCATGATACCAGGCTAAGCCTACTGAAATGCACCTTACTGCTATAAAGCGGATCTTTCGATACCTTAAAGGAACCATTCACATGGGTCTGTGGTTATCGAAGACTCGGCTTTGAACTAAAAGCTTTTGCAGCTGACTGATTTTGCAGGTTGTCATAACACAAGGAGAAGTACTCTGGGCTCAGCTCAATTTCTTGGGACTCGCTTGTTAGCTGGTCATCATAGGCATAAAGTACACAGCCATCTCCATACAGAGGCTGAAATACATGCCTATCAGGATGCTGTGTCAAATTCTCTGGATGCGTTTCAACTACGAGACTATGGATTTTGCGTTAACAAAATTCCCGATGTATTGTGACAATCAAAGTGCTATTGCTCTATGCTGTAATAGTGTTCAACACTCGCGTTCCAAGCACATTGATATTCGTCACCACTTCATCAAAGAGCAGGTTGAAAGGAAAGTTGTTGAGTTGTACTTCGTGGAAACCAAATACCAACTGGCTGACATATTTACGAAGGCTTTACCGAGAGAGCGCTTCGCGACACTCCTCCCGCTGCTTGGAGTTAAACAAATGTCACCAGAGACTCTGAAGGAACTCCAGGATGAGTCTGTCTCATTGAGTTAACTCGAGTTTCACATGTGTATCATGTACTTATTATAAAAAAAAAAATCATCATTTAGAGTAGTTTAGTAGGGCTTGCGTTATTTTCAGTCTGTAACGGTTTATCCCAGAGATTTAGTGTACGTTTCAGTGCATTATTTCTTTACAGACAAGAAGTTGTCTAAGCCCCGAACCATTTTTACTCATAAACACCTTGTTTTATCAAACATGTTCGGGTTAACCAAATCAAACATTGACACGGGTCATTGTTTGAGGGGGAGAATCAGTATACTAACAAGGGTTGCAGGTCAATAGGAGCGCATGTTGCTGATTTCTATTGCGGCAAGATGGACACGACAAACCGTTGACAAGTTCAAGACAGATTGCCAGTTTCATTCCTGTGTGGGTATTCTAATAGGTCTTTGTTTCAATTACTCACTTGATTTTTTTTGTGCTATTTCACCTCACCTCATACTTTGAGGGGGAGATTGATACATTTTAAGTCCATTCTAGATCAAAACCATTCACAAGTTTCATACTTTTGATCGGGGGAGAGAATGTGACTTAAATATGTGTAAACGGATAATTAATGATTTCGATTGATTCTAAAATGTAAGGGATTGCTATCCAAGCATGTGCTAAACATCTTGTCGATTATCGTCGCACATGTGTAGGGGAGCTATATAAGTGTTAATATGTTTCAAAAATGTCAAGGTACCAAAGTTTGTAGTTATACACAAGTATCTTGATAAATGACAAAGAAATCTTTGTTATCATGTTCGTTGAAGTGATCTTATGGATATGCTGAGGGTAGAGATGTTGTACACCAGGGTGATTAGTGATGATTGCTCATGCCTGGTCTTCGGACTCGCGCCCATAGTTGAAGTGGATTTCATAAAGGTACTTGGACAAGTTGATTTCCCAAGGCACTTCATATCTTTCGGGATATTTTCTAAACTATATCAGAAGCATTCTGATAAAACTTTGTTTGTGCCCTCAAAACATAATTTTATATTGAACATCGTATGTTTTTAATTCATTTTTGCCACAGGCACTCTACGTACTTAATTGTTTTAGATTGTTAAAAAAGCTGAAAAAGGAATTATGACGTTGTTAGTCAGCAGATAGTAACTGTACTGACTACTCTTTACCTTTTCATTAGCTAGAAATACTTAGTGTGTTAGTCTTCGGGACATATCTGGTCTTAGTTGAAGGCGAAATCTTGTAGGATCTGACTACTAGGTAATTTAGAGGAAACTAGCTTGTAGTGCCGGAAAACCTGTCAAGAGTTTCTTTTAATGAATCTATCCTGATACAGGTGCAGTATTCATACTTTACATCATTGATCCTCACGAATCAGAGGTTAGATGTAGTCCGACCAGGATGAGTATCGTCATACTCGGTCCCTATTCCTTCAAAATATAAAACTTTGTTGTTCACAAAATGTTTTTTCTAGAAACATTAGTGGATTTTACATACAAAATGTTTTTGATGGTGGATACTAAATTGTTTTCATAGCGAATGACGATTCAAAAGTATCCGATGCAAGACATGTCATATCCGTACTCAAATATCTGAAGATATCAGAAAGTTTGCCTTCAAAGCTTCGCACATCTCTGGAAATCCAATGTTTCTTAAATACTAAAAGTTTAATGATTGGAAGAAGATAATCATCAAAAGATTTCAATATTCCAACAGTATTTGAGCATGTGAGACTAAAGTATTCAGGCGCTTATGGCAGTCAAAGTGGAAAGAGTCACACAAAGTAATTCAGAGAATTAAAGCTTAAACAAGTCAAAGATCAAGATCAAGTCATCACATCAAGTTCTGAAGATCATGATCAAGGTGTTAACGTTTGAATTACCAAAGCACAACAAGTGAAGTACCCTATCAACAACGAGCTAAAGAGATAAAAAAAAGCTCGAGTGAGTCTAACATTCTCATGACCTTCTAGGGGGAGGAGATTGTTAGGTTCACATAAATGGACCCGAAACAAGAGCTTCGGTACTCGGAAGTTCAAGACAACAGTTAGCTGAAAGAACAATGTTAATTAATGTTTATTATGTATAAGGGCAAGATGTAAAGCAAAAGAAGCCTCAAGGCAAATCCTAGTTAGTATAAATACACCTAGTTTAGTCAAAATTAGGTTAGCTACTCCATTATTATTTTTCATCTTAAGGGTTTGTAACAACTCTTGTTCCTTTCAATAAAAGTTCTTTAATGTTTAATCTTTTATTGCCATTGATCTTGTGATTTCATCCATGGAATGATCTAGGGATCCTACAATCCTTAATAGCCTAAACAGCAAATCTAATTCAACATGCTAGAACAAAACACATTGAGATAAATTGCCATTTTGTCAGAGAAAAGATCAAGGAATTCTTCTTCCTACTTTTATTTCTACTCATAATAAAGTGGTTGATGTTTTAACCAAAGGACTTAGCATGTATCCATTTCACAAATGTATTTTCAAGTTTGGCACGTGTGATCCTTACACATTGCTAACTTACAGGAGGGTTAATGGCTATAACATAGAAGAAGAACACAGTAGCATTGAGGTCATAGCCAAGAACACTCCCAAGATCATAAATACTATCATCTCATCCAACTATTTACATCATCACAAAAGCTTATTAGATTGTAGTTTTATGTAATTCTTGTATTACTAGTTAGTTTGTAGAAAGTCAATGAAAGTCAAACTATTCTTAGTTTAAAAGTTAGTTTTTATTTTTCCGCCTACAAAAGGTAGCTGTAATTCTTCATTTCTTTCTAAGTAATGAAATAATCATGTACATTTCTCTCTGTTTATTTATTAATATTTAAGTAAATCGCTACATACTCAAATCAGGTAAAATATTTTCTTTAAAGATGGTTGACATAGGCACATAGCTAGTCCGATTCAAAGTCGGGTAAGATGGACGTTTTTTTATTTTCTATTTATTTTTATTTTATGTATTTCTATTTCTCTATGAATATTTCACTAAACATTCGCTTGTATCCCCGACGGACATAATAATCCCTTCCCCGGCGACATGTCCCCGGGGATAGTATTCCCCGGCAACATGTCGCAGGGGAATTCATGTCGAGGAAGTCGCGAAGGGGATTCAATCCCCAGCTTTTATTCTCACCGATGACAATGACAGGAACACTGTTTTCATTCAACGAAATGTTAGACCGTAAAAAGATATTCCCCGAACGCACATGTCCCGGGAGTGTTTTCGTATTAATTTTTAACTAATTAATTAATTAATAAGTTAATTAATCCAAAATTATCCTTATGGTTTCAGTAGTTGACTAGTCAACACTATCCCCAATGACATGTCGTCGAGGAATATGGTTTTAGTAGTTGACTATCAAACCTGGCCAAGCTTTTCCCCTCTAATATTTTACACTTTCCCCGGACGCGACATGTAGCCGGGGATATACTATAGTTTTTTTTATACAGCTGTAATGCAGTTTGATTCCAAATTTTTTTCGGGAAAAAATCTGCCAAATACTCAAAACTTGTACTACCAAAAAAAAAAAAAAAAAAAAAAAAAAAAACCCCAATTAATCTACCCAAATTACATTACAACTTGTACCAAAACACAAAATAATATAACGGATCACCGCATTTGATATAAATAAGCTAAATACGTCCAAAATCCGAATAAGCATAATATATTCTACAAAACTGGCTTCCTAGCCATTAAACTTGTAATATCCGCAAGATACAAGTCAATAAATATTTAGATAACACGTTCTAAATGTACGGTTCAACAAATGTTTATATACGGGTCGCCAAAATATACTTCAAGAAACTAAATAGCCATTCTACGGACCATATATACAGGTCCTAAACTCCCTGGTGACCCATCGGCGTCCTCATCCTCGTTGGCGTCCTCATCCTCGCCCGGGGCTCATCATCCCCGCCCCCGCCACTCCCACTTCCATTACCGACCTCATGTTGTGACTGAAGCTGCGTAAGCAGCTAAGACATCTTGTCGTCACTCTTGACTACCGTCATCAGCATATTGGAGCTTTTCTTAGTTCTTATTTTCTTTCTTTGACCTTCATCGACATCGGATCGGTGGTTTGCGTGCTCGAGGATCAATTGATAGAGTTGAATTGCCCCTGTCTTTGTCTCCCACCAAAACCCCACCAACACCAGGAATGCGCCCCTGCTGCTTGCCCCGACGAACCATGGCCATTATCTGGTCCTCGGTGTAAGGCACACCTGTCGGCGTATTGGCGCCTAAATTCCTGAGCCTGAGCATCTCCTCCTATGTAGTGACAAAAAACAAGATAGTTAATATATTAGTCTGGTTACTACATTATGTCTCGACAAATAATTAAAGTGTGTGTTTTGAAACAATACTTACATATTGAATTCGCGCCTCGTCTTGCAAGAATACGCTGTCAAATATATGTGTGTCAAAGTAGGTCTGGATCAGGGACGGGTACTCTCAAGTCTCTGAGCTCTCCATCTGTATATACACACGTATATAAAAACGACAAATCACAACACACCATGTATATAATGAACTATATATATGTAAAATAATTATAATGTATATTACCTGCATATCTCGGATGACAGCAAGTGACTGGGATCCCTGCCGGAAGAAGACCTTACTCTTTGCCCAGTTTTGAGCATTTTGAAGGGCTCGGGTAGCGATCTTAGCATCAAACCAGAAGTCAATATGCTTATCCCAATCTGGCTGCTTGATGTTCGGGGGAGGTCGGGATTTAATGCCTTCCATGTGACATGTCTCGTCTGGCTATAGAAACCCTCTGCTCTTTCTTTAAGACTCTAACATATCATCAATTCGATATTTCTTTTCTGATTGTTGTTCAACGTAGATCTTGGCCTTATGCTACTCGATCCCCTTCTTGATTTTTGGCCAAAGCTTGGATTGGATGTGCGACGTCAAGTCAAAGTGTTGCTGCAATAATATATAACAAAGACAGACTTAGAGATATAAATAAATAAACAAATTTAGATAAATATACACAATTAAATAAATGAACACGATAATAAAATAATATAAAAGGATAATGAAATAACTGACCCTAAGGGTTCCCATGACCCCCGCCTTCTTCTCCGGCTCGATTTTGTGCCAAGAAGGATAGTACATCGGGAACTCCCTGACTATCTCACCGAGTAGGTTACTCTAGTGAGCCACGTGGTCACCGACTATCGTTAAACTCAAACTAGATGTTTTGCAGGACCTATTGATCCGTAATCCTCCTTAAACCAAGGTTCCTGGTTTCCCCGCGGGTCCCTAGTCTGCTGGCTTTCTTGTCCCCCCTGTTGGGTTTTTGGCCTCCCCTACCTACAAATTTAAGTGAGTGATAACGTCATAAAAATTAAAGGCAAGCAAATTTAAGTTATCAAGTTTATGCTTATATTACAATAATCTAGAAATTTTTACCTCGACAACAGGTGAAAATCTGACGTGGAGGGGGACAATTATCACCGCCACCGTCACCATCAAACCATTGTGCTTACATTGCATGACCTCTATACAAGTACAATTAGGAATACATTATAGAAATTCATGAAATCAATTATAATAGCATGACACATCTAAATAATACACTTTCAATAATACTACACATTTAAACAATCCACAATAATTTGATTCATTCAAATAAGTATCGTTTACAAGTTACAACTCAAGATCAATCTTCTTCTTTACTAGAATAAACAACAGCTACATCATCATCATCATTGGCGAGGTCTTCATCATTAGAATCTGCTAAATCATGAGGAAGTAAAGGAGTCTTGTCATCAATTAATCAATCGTCTTCAATCAACCATCAATGATATCTGGTGGTGTATCAACATCCATTGATTGACCATCTATATTCAAGGTCGCAAAATCCAAATCATTCAAACTAGTAGAAAGTGCGAGATCAATGAGTTGTTGAAATGTATAACATCATGATCGTCCTCTACCACGATGACACCCCCATTTGAAAACTTTTTATGATTCACATCTTGGATGACCTTCCAATTGGGTGGTCGTTCTGGAATATTTTAAGGTGAGATTGTCTTGACTTGTGTTGGTGAGAATGTCATTTGATCATCTTATGAAATTAGACATGGTGCATGTTGAGGTTAACGTGACTTTAACGTATATACAAGTGAGAGAAAATTAGGAAAAATTTATCGAGAAAGTAAAGGTGGTGTTTAGTTGTGAATTGTTTTTCATGTTTTTCTGTTTCTAAATTTCTAGAGAAGAAGATGGTTTTTCTAAATTTTCCATGGTGTTTAGTTGTGGGATATTTTTCCCCAACTAAACACACCCTAAGGTGACGTTCATCGCGGCTGTGCACAACAAACCTCATACCGTTGACTACGTAAGAGTTGACTGAGATTAGAGTCGGTGTTGGTCCACAAGCCAAAGTGAATAACTCGCTGGTTGCGCTAACACCTGGGTCGTTGTCTACGTGACGTTGACGGATCTATGAAGAAGATATGATTAGATAGAGAACACAAAATATGATATCATTATTTTTACAGTTAAGTACACAAAATAAGTCTAAGTTTACATGCGACCCAAACGAGTCGGGGATTTCTTCTTTCATGTCTTTGTTAGGAAATTTACTGAAAAACGTTCATGGTATTAGAATAAGTCGTCGAAAAGATAAGTTAAGAAAAAGAAGTTTCAAAATAAAAACGCGTACCTCTTGAACTGGGACCGGTACGTGTCGATTTCAGGACTGTTGTGAAGTACATACCATATCACTTTCTTCAACTCTTGGGCATCAAACCGAATAACAGACCGTAAACCAATCGATTTACATAGTGATCGGAACACCTGAAACTGACACGTTGGGGGAGGGGGGTCCACATTACGGTCGGGACGATTAAATTTCGTAGTAACATCCCGAAAATAATGAGAACTGAAAGTCAATGCTTCTTCTGCAACATAACCCTCCGCAATCGAACCTTCCGGCTTAGCTTTATTTCGTACATAACCTTTTAGCTTTTTCATGAATCTTTCAAATGGAAACATCCACCGGGGGCGGATAGGCCCGCCTTCAAGAGCCTCTAGAGGTAAATGGATAACCAAGTGAATCATAATGTCAAAGAAAGCAGGAGGATATATGAGCTCGAGATTGCACAGAATATCGACCACCTTGCTCTGAGCTTTCAACATGTCATCCTCCATCAAAGTTGCAGAGCAGATTTGCTTAAAGAATGAACATAGCTCGATTATTGGTTTTGCAACCTCATCGGGCAAGTATTGCTGAAGTCCGTAAGGAAGTAAACGTTGCATCATTATATGACAGTCATGAGACTTCAGGCCCGTTATATTGGTATCATTATCGGTCACTTTGTGCTTGAAGTTGGATCCGAACCCATCTGGTAGTTTAACTCCTTTGATGAACTGACAAAACTTTTTTCTGTTCTCTGGTGAGAAAGAATACGCAGCCTGAGGCTTCGAGCACTTCCCGTTTTTGGTTTGGCCAAGCCACAAGCCACTTCGAATGCCTAACTTTTTCAAGTCTTGTCTTGCCTTAGCGGTGTCTTTAGATTTGTCATTCATTAACAAAGTGTTCAAGATGGCCTCCAACACATTTTTTTCGATATGCATGATGTCTAAATTGTGTTTTAGTGTAAGAAAAGACCAATACTCAAGCTCGTAAAAAATAGATCGTTTAGTCCAGTTCAGCTCGACAAGAACATTGCGTTTTATCTTCACACCCCCATAACTCGGATGTTTACCCTTCACACGCGTGGGCAATCTAGCAAGTTGAGCCTGGATTTGATCCCGGTCGAATTTTCTAGGAGGATCTTTGTCTTCTATCTCACCATTGAATTCAAGTGACCTCCTCCATTTATGGGGCTTTTTTAAGAATCTTCTGTGGCCAACATAAGCTGTTTTGCCTAACACACGTACAGATGGAGTGTCTTCATTACATGTAGGGCATGCCTTGTAACCTTGCCCACTCCACCCAGACAAACTACTTCGAGCAGGAAAATCATTGATGGTCCATAAAACCATCGCTCTCATATTGAACTTCTGGCCTGTAGCAACGTCTATAGTCTCGACACCTTTCAATGCCCATAAAACCTTTAAGTCATCAATCAAAGGCCTCAAGTAAACATCAATGTCCTTGCCCGGAGATTTAGGGCCAGGAATTAACAATGTCAACATAAAAGAACTCTCTTTCATACATAACCACGGAGGCAGATTGTATGTTGTCAATATCACCGGCCACATGCTGTAAGCCTGACTAAGGTTGCCGAACGGATTAAAACCATCAGCAGCCAACCCTAATCGAACATTTCTTGGTTCTTTTGCAAAATTAGGATACTTGGTGTCAAAGTTCTTCCATGCTCTACCATCAACCGGGTGTTGCATCTTACCGGGCTCCGTACACTTTCCAGTAGCATGCCAAGTCATTTCCTTTGCAGTGTGACTAGACTTGTACAAACGTTGTAGTCTAGGAATGATCGGAAAGTAACGCAACACCTTCTTAGGAACTTTCTTCCCCGGTGTGTTACTGTCTTTCCATCTACTCGTTTTACACACCGGACAGAAATGCAAATCTTTGTTATTGTCGCCCCGAAATAAGAAGCAATCGTTTACACAAGCATGTATCGACTCGTACCCTAACCCGATCGTTTTAAATGTCTTCTTTATTGCATAGTATGACGGTGGGAGCTTGTATCCTTTCGTGGTAGGAAATACATGTTGGAAAAACTCTAGTATTTCATTGAATATAGAATCAGTCAATTTACCTTTAACCTTAAAATAGGTAAACTTTGCCATAAAGTCTAATCGAGTCACATAGTCACAACCGGGGTATAGCTCCTCGTTGGCACTGGCATATAACTCTTCAAACTCGTTACGTTTAGCTTGAGTCGGTTCATTACTTGTCTCACCAATATCTTCTTGAATTGGCTCATTTTGTTCATTATTAGGAGGAATATAGCTAAGATCATTAAGTAACGCTATCATGTCACTCATCTGAGGTTGTCTTGTGTTATCTATTACTGGCGGTAGCGGAGGAAGATCCGGTTCACCGTGGTGAACCCATGTTTTATAACCTGGGTCCCACCCATATCTCGTAATGTGTTTTGGAAGGTTTTTTATGGATACCCACAATACTGTTCGACAAGACTTGCATGGACATTTTATATTCCCGGCACTATTCACTAACGGCTTGCAATCATCGACAAATTTTGTAAGACCAGTATAAAATGCTTTTTCATGACGCTCTAAAAGTGTCCAACTCTTATCAATTACCATAACTGCGTTTTAACGATACAATTAGTTATTATATGCAACTTAATTAAACACATTCAAACGAGGAATACGAGATGTTTTGTTCACCTAGTGCAACTATGGAAGGCAATCCTAACCCACTCTTTGAATGATTCGTCTCATATATGAATGCGTATAACCGATTTACTATTTGAGAAAATTTCGGCAGCATTTCCCCTCAACTCCCCAAATATGTGTTTAAAGACATATTCGTAGGAGTAAAGGAGAAACACTGTCGAAATCATCTTAAATAATAAATCAGTTATACGCATTCATATCAAAAAGCAGTCCCAAACTGGGGACTTTTCGAAATTAATTTCTAATAAATTAATTTTGGACTAGTTTTCTATAGGATGATTAAATTTAGACGGGGATTTTTCGAAATTAATCACTAAAATCCTAAAATCCTAAACACATATACATTTAATGAAGGAACAAACATCAAATTATATCAAATTATCAACATAAGGAGAGTTTGGTTTGCGTTTTACAATGTCAAAGAGTGTTTGGATTTGCGTTTTACAATGTCAAGGAGTGTTTGGATTTGCGTTTTACAATGTCAAAGGTTGTTTGGATTTCCTTATAAACACCATAAGTTAGTTTAATAACTATACACGTTCCCCAACGACATGTCGCCGGGGATACCAAAAGGAAAAAAAAGAAAATATGTACCTTCGGCTATGTCTCGGCTGCTATGGGTGCTACAGCTGCTACGGCGGCTGCTACGACGGCTACAATTTTTTTTTAACACCATCAATCACAACTTATTAACATAATTATACCTCTTTAACATAATTAGAAACATAATCTAAATTCAAACCGCAACTTATTAACATAATTATACCTCTTTAACATAATTAGAAACATAATCTAAATTCAAACCGCAACTTATTAACATAATTAAAAATATAAAAAAACTAAAATCAAACCCTTTAACCCGTGTATCACTTGGTCTCGGCTGCAACTCTTTAGAGGGTTAGAAAAAGAACAAAAAGAATTATCATTTAGAGGGTTAGGGAAAGAATTATGGTTTAGATGAGGAGGAGGTGCTCGTGTGTGACAGTCGGTGGTGGTGGGTTATGTGGTAGTGGTGGAGGTGGTGGTGGTGATGGAGGTGCTCGAATGATTTGTGGTGGTGTAATTTGTGGTGGCCCGGTGCTGCAAAAATCGCCAAGGAGGTTTAAAGTTTTTTTTTGGGTTTTGGTAATGAAGATGAATAGCATATCTGCCTTATGATAAAAATTATCCCCGGCGACATGTTGCCGGGGAAACTTTCAGTTTTGTCGTTTAGTACTAAGTATCTTGACAATATAAAAAATAATATCAATAATCCCTGGCGACATGTAGCCGGGGAAACTTCCAGTTTGTCGTTTAGCGCAAAATGGCGCGTTAATGAAAATTTTGGTGGGACTTATAATTAATTATCCCCGGCGACATGTCGCCGGGGAATCTTATTTGTTTTTTAATAATTATTTTTTGTAAAATATGTTTTGTAAATATATATTTTATAAATAATAATTAAAAGTTTTTTATTATTGTTTATATAATGATTTTTTATAAAATATATAATTATTATAAAATATAAAATTATATAAATACTAATAAAAAAACATTTCAATTTCTCGGTTCAACGGATAAGTCGATATAGTATGGTTATACATTAGACGTTCAACGGAAGAGTCGATATGTTATGGTTATACATTAGACGTTCAACGGATGAGTCGATATGGTATGGTTATACATTAGACGTTCAACGGAAGAGTCGATATGGTATGGTTATACATTCGACGTTCAACGGATGAGTCGATATGTTATGGTTATACATTCGACGTTCAACGGATGAGTCGATATGTTATGGTTATACATTAGACGTTCAACGGATAAGTCGATATGGTATGGTTATACATTAGACGTTCAACGGATGAGTCGATATGGTATGGTTATACATTAGACGTTCAACGGATGAGTCGATATGTTATGGTTATACATTCGACGTTCAACGGATGAGTCGATATGGTATGGTTATACATTAGACGTTCAACGGATGAGTCGATATGGTATGGTTATACATTAGACGTTCAAGTACTCGTATGCATTCTAAATAGTTGTCTGCACAATTGATTGTGTTGTGGGATACAAGACATCTTACACAATTGAATATTTTTATATCTTCATAATGTGTAAATAGTTGTCTGCACAATTGATTGTGTTGTGGGATACAAGACATGTTACACAATTGAATATTTTATATCTTCATACTGTGTAAATAGTTGTCTGCACAATTGATTGTGTTGTAGGATAGTGGCTCATATTTAAAGGGTGGGTAAGTGGCTTTCAAAGTGGGGTGTATAGTAACTTGTATTCTTAGTGGAATGTTGTGTATATAAGGGTTGTGAGTTGTATTCATATGCATAGAACCAAAATACAACAAACAATGTGGAACTTGAGAAGGATTATGGAGTTGCAAGCTTCGGCCCAGTCAACTACTTGGTCAGATGTTTTGAGTTTGTATTTCTGGAGGGCCAAGGAAGCTGACCGTAGGCTGGCACGCATGATCAATAATGTGAGTGTGAAGTTACGTGCTATATGAGTGTGAAGATACGTGCTGCCATATAAGAATATTAATTGTTTACTCAAGAACTTGAAGCTTCTCCTGGTTGGGTTGTGAACAAGGACAGGTCAATTGAGTACTTGCAAGAGCTAGTACAGAGAGACGAGGAGATGGTTCAAAGGTTGCAGGCCCTGGAAAGAGAGGTAGAGGAGAGGGCTGGTGAGAAGATGCTTTTCGTTGAAAAGTTGAAGGGGAATGTGCCCTTTGAATAAAAATGTGTATGTCAACACATTAAGTGTATGTGTGTTTATCTACGTTTTTAAGTGCATGTCAACACATTAAGTGTATGTGTGTTTGTCTACGTTTTTAAGGTGTGTTAACACATTAAGTGTATGTGTGTTTATCTACGTTTTTAAGGCGTGTTCATGTTTGCACCATGGGCATTTATATTGAATGCATTGTAATAAATGGTTTATGTGAAGACTTATGTCTTTAATAAAAATGTGTATGTCAGCACTGGGTAAGTGGCTTTCAAAGTGGGGTGTATAGCAACTTTCTTTTCTTAGTGGAATGTTGTGTATATGTAAGGTTGTGAGTTGTATTCATATGCATAGAACCAAAATACACAAACAATGTGGAACTTGAGTAGGATTTATGGAGTGTGCAAGCTTCGGCCCAGTCATCTACTTGGTCAAGATGTTTTGTGTTGTATTTCTGGAGGGCCAAGGAAGCTGACTTCGGCTGGCACGCATGATCAATAATGTGAGTGCGAAGTTACGTGCTGCCATAGAAGAATATCAATTGTTTACTCAATAACTTGAAGCTTCTCCTGGTTGGGTTGTGAACAAGGACAGGTCAATTGAGTACTTGCAAGAGCTAATACAGAGAGACGAGGAAATGGTTCAAAGGTTGCTGGCCCTGGAAAGGGAGGTAGAAGAGAGGGCTGATGAGAAGATGCTTTTCATTGAAAAGTTGAAGGGGAATGTGTCCTTTGAATAAAAATGTGTGTGTCAACACATTAAGTGTATGTGTGTTTATCTACGTTTTTAAGGTGTGTTCATGTTTGCACCATGGGCATTTGTATTGAATGCATTGTAATAAATGGTTTATGTGAAGACTTATGTCTTGAATAAAAATGTGTATGTCAAACCATTGGCTTTATATACATTTTAAGGTATGTTCCTTGACATGTCGAGATGTTCATGGTTTTTATATTAGACGATATGTTATGGTTATACATTTTTAAGGTGTGTTCATTAGACTTATGTCTTGAATAAAAACTGATGAGTCGATATGTTATGGTTATACATTAGACGTTCAACGGATGAGTCGATATGTTATGGTTATAAAAATTGATGAGTCGATATGTTATGGTTATACATTATACTCCCGCCAAAAACTCCCGCCAAAAACTTGCGCCAAAAACTCTTTTATACCATAAAAGCAGATACTATCACAACCACAAACATATCACACACTCTTACCATCACAACCACAAAAAGATGGTGAAGATGGTGCCACATGAAGCTTTTGCGTGTAGGTGTGCAGAAGGAGATGTAGTTCTCCGACAATCGTATAAACCTGAGAGTTACGGTAAACTATACTATGCATGTCCAAAATCAAAGGTGAACAATCACATGTTTTTTATTTGTGTAATATATAAATATTCTGGTTAGTTGTTAAAAGAATTGATTTCTTTACTATTTAACAGCCTCCGAAACATTTTGGATGTGGATTTTTTTATGGAAAGAGACCCGACTTCGTGAATTGATGAGTTCTCCTGGAGCTCCATCGACTCCAAGTTACTCTGCAGGACATTCAACACCTCCAAGCTATTCTTCAGGACCTTCAACGCCTCCAAGCTATTCTTCAGGACCTTCAACACCTACAAACTATTCTCTAGGATCTTCAAGAAATGGAGAGTGCTCAAACTGCAAGCACTTGCGTGGAAAGATAAGTGTACTCAAGGCAACAATGGACATGCATATGCATCCGGAACAACACAGAGTTAATTCGGCTGCAATATTCCACGAAGTTCTCAATGAAATGGAAAAACTTAATTTGGAGTAGTTTATCATGTGCAATGTAATTCGTATGATTTGGAGTACTTTGTCATTTGCAATGTAATTCGTATGTTTTATTGTATGTGAATATTTTGTTTAAACTTTTATGATATAAATGTGTTTATGTATAACGATATCACCTCGACATGTCAATGGTACAAACATTAGCACACCTTAAAAACGTATCTATATTTTTTGTTAAAATATACGGAATATCGGACCGAAATAAACCTAAAAACGTAGTTTAGTTGAAAGTCAACAAAGTCAAACGCTATCCCCGGCGACATGTCGCCGGGGAATATGTCTAAAAAAACCAGAAGCCTGATTTCGTGATATAAAAGCCCAAACCAATTGACACTAATTATTATTTTTTAATTAACCTATTATCCCCAGCGACATGTCGCTGGGGAAAATAGTGTCTACGTCACCTCAAACGTAATTAATACTAATTAATTTTTTTTTAAATTAACAAGTGAATCCAGCGACATGTCGCCGGGGAAAAGTAAGCGGGAAAAATTCCCGCCACGGTTTATGTAGAAATTTTTGGTCAAAATTTAACGACAGATTCCCCGGCGACATGTCGCCGGGGAAAACATTCGATTTCTTTGACTAAAAAGTCTACGAGAATTGGTGCCACGTAGGACAAATTTTTGTCGTTTAGTGCACATTCCGCAGCGACAAATGTCGCCGGGGAAAAGACCGTCACCTGTTCTCCTATTTCTTGTAGTGATATGGTTTCCTCGTCCAATGCACCACCCGGAAGCATCTCGAAAAACCTCACTTTCCAAACAACAACTACCACCGATCTTGTTACAAACTATTGGAATATGAAATAAAAAGTTATAGTGATAAGATTATACTCTAATACTTCTTTCTTTCGTACCCCATAATAAATAGAACAAAGTCTTTGTAAAATGAATAACCCCATTTTACAAAACTTCAAACACTCATCCATCAGGTGAATAACCGCGTCCACGTTCGGTATTAATTTCTCGTAGCATTAAAATAAAAAGCAATTGTTTCAATTTGAAGTTTATTTGTCGCGTCCAACTTCCATGTGACACTTTTTTCCTTGTTGCAGCGCCAACGGAACACGCGGCCTTTATGCCCATAGTGATTGCGGTAAGTAGAAGACACTTTTGTCTTTACATTTAAGCTTTGCTTATGTATTTATGTATGTCGAGAAATTTTGCCACATTCGAGATCTCCATTGTATGTTCAAATAATCATTGTTAAGAACATTTTTGCCAATGTCCTCTTCTTGATTGAGCAGGTTGTATCGCCGTTTCCACCTTCTGATAAAATTGGACTTATATGTGTACAAAGGGAGTCTAGAGAAGTTGTTGACATATAGCAGATGAAAATGGATTGGGTTTCGTTAGGAAAACGGTATTCATTTTGTTTACAAAAAAGTTATTAACCCTCATAAGATTTATGTTTTCATGCTCTTCTTGTGTTTAAAACCCGGATAGGTTGTCTTTTTACTATCTTATTTTTGACCCAGGGCTGGCTTGAAATGTTTAAAGGATGAACGTGCTGCAGATATTTGTTCGTAGAACCATTGAAGAACATGTAATGTTGGTAATCGCTCAATAGTACGAGTTATAGAACTCTCCACATGAATTTACATCATTGCTTAGAAGGTGGCAATTTCTACCCATGTATTTAGTATGGGTCGATTTGGCTTGTGCTTTTATCTCATACGGGTCAAGTGGGCTATAGACCAAATTATAGTTAGCTAAACGGGAGCTACTCAAATGAATTTATATCTGCGATTAGTGATCAAATGTGCATATAAATTTGTCAGAGTGTTGTAATACAGCTTTGTTGGATTAAGATTTAAAGACTTTGCTGTATTTTAGAATATATATACTTATCTGTACATTATTATAGGATCATATGCACGCCCAGAACTTTTATATACAAGCCTGCATAACATAGGAATAATGGGCCAAAGGCCTTAGACGAATTCTAGATAGATTAGACAGTTAATTCTGTTTTTTTACAGTTATATTGGAAAGGCATGAAGCATCATACCTTTTCATGGTACATGTTCATAACATATATATATGTAAAACTCTGTAAACACAATATATCAATCCTAATATTAGTTTTATATACCTTGTGTCGTTTTTCTCTGTGTTTTATACCTTATTAGACCCATTTTAACCCACTGTAAATCCTAGAGCCAAACACCCCTTAAAACAGAATTATGCAGAAGGCAAATTCTACTTCTGAAAAGTGGCAGAGGCCAATGAAATACTCATATGGCTTTCATAACAAGCTTGTTAGTTTGTATGGCCATTGGTTGATTAAGCTGGATGAATTGGTTATATTCGGCAGATTTTTATAACCCCTTTGCGGAAGTCCAAGAGATTGGGAGTTTGACAAGGTTTGTTAAATGGTATTGACTGAGTAAATGATAATGGAATAAAACTGCATGTTTATTGAGCAACACTAAACCACACAAATCGCAACAACTGAACCTCATGACTAATCATTAGCATAACGTAACCAAGGTATATTTGTTGATAAGAAAACCTTCTACTTGTTCTCCTTATTAATATTTAGTAGTTTCATTTATTATATTTTCTTAGTCAACAAGTTAAGTCTGGGGCATCTTTTATTATAAATAGGGCATTAGGATTGTAGTGCTCAGCATGTTGAATATTATTATGGATTATTGATTTCGTGTTAATTAGGAGAGCTTATTTGACCTCTCGAACGTCGATTATTCTATTTATATTGTTTTGTTATCTCTTAATGGATTTGGTTCGTACCAATTGGTATCACAGCTGTTTTGATTCTAGGGTTTCAAAAAAAAAGTTACTATTTTTGTCAGAAATTACTGTTTACGCCAAATTTTACTGTTCATCATCAAAAGTTGTTGTTCTCAGTCCTGTTCATAAGAAGGAATGAAAGTAAAGTGCTTTTAAGAAGGGTTAACGATGGTCGCAAAGATGGTAAAACATTTACAATCCACTTTTTTGTTGCACCAATTTAAACTAGAGGAATATTTTAGACGGGCGCGTCAAGATTTCTCATTGGCGTCTAAAGAGTTTCACAGATCGATATAAGCAGTAGTATAAAGGAAGAGATTAAGAAGGAGGGCCAAGTTTAATTGTTTGGGGGTCTAGTTTTAAATCAAGCGATTCCTCCCCCGCTCCTCCCCCCCTTCAGGAAGGTCAAGGAAAGGCTCGTTTGTTGAATAAAGTTGTGGTTTGAGGTGATTCTGGAACCAGAAAACCTAGAAAGCTAGGTACTGTCACACCCCCAAATAGGGTCTCGTCCGATTTAGTAACCGGGGACGTCACTTAATATCTCAAGTACAAAGCATAAAGAACGACCTCTAAGGGTACGTTTGAAAAATAACACCGTTTTGCATTAGTTTAAAAATATGATAAGTTTTACATTGATCAATTAAAAAGATACCCAAAAGTTAAAATGTCGAAGCATAAATAAGTTCAACAACGGTATTTAAAGAACATAGATAAATTTCTGGTAAACCGGTCCGGGCAAATAGACTTCACATAAGGTCAGCAACGACATCCATGCTAAGCACCTGAGAAAAAACATGCTTAAAACAATCATACATATAGGGGTTTTTGGGTGAATTCATAGGTTTTGTTCCAAGTAATTAATGTTGGAACCACAAGATTATCAAAACTATTGGCAGTGATAGGAGATTCAATTTTTCACATAAAATAGGCAATTACGTTACACTAAGCTTATGGACACTGAAGCTAATCACTGAAAGAATAGCATGTACTAGTGCTATAATGGCTGCACTTCTAGGTGTCCGACCAAAAGACCACTAAACTAGTTTCGACATGACATATATCCATTAGTCCTTGGCAAACTTGGACTAGTAAGTGATTCTTACTCGGGTAGGGATAATTAGTCCCAATAGATCTATTTATTCACTCGCGCTCACTTAACCAGCCAGTCGATTAAAGATGATTAACAGTTCATGATAATTTGAGAAATAATGGTCTAAACGCTACTTAGGCAACACGTAAACGGGGAATTTCTCACGTATAGTACTTGTGTCCTAGTTTTTTAAAAGCAGCAATGTTTCGCACCCTAATGTTTATAAAACAATTATTCAAACGAGTATAAAGATGGGGCTATGAAACTTTTTTTTTTCCCACCCCATTGATAAGTGGAATCGAAGAAGAATGTCTAGAATAAAATCACACAATAGCAACAACGGTTCGTAACGACACCCAATTGAAATGAAAGGTCAACCCGCCTCCACACTCACTCTTTCCTCTTGCTTTACCATTTGGTTTAATATCGGAGTAGGGTTTAGGAAGTGCGGCTAATGATACTAGCATATTAGTGTACTTTTGTTAATATATTTCCAAAAATTAACGCTTGTGATCGTATAATAGTTAAAATGTTTTTGTAAGTAAATTGAGTAAATAATAGTACGTATATTAATATTATATATATATATATATATATATATATATATATAAATGTCTAAGTAAAAAATATATATTTTTATATATATACATTGTTTGGCACATTATTAAATTCCTATTTATCTAGTTTTATCATGGGGTTTTCTTAATATTTACACTAAAGTATAATAATTTATAAAAATTTCGGCATGACCCGTTCATGTTTACACGTTTTCCAAAGTCGTATACTTTTATAAAAAACATTTTCAAATCACTTTCAATCCTATTTTCATATCTACAAACTATACATCGTCAAAACCCTTTTACTATTTAATCAAAAGACTATTTGGACCCTTATTGGGATTTTAGGCCCAATAAGCCTAATTTTATTACTTGACACGTTTAACGTTCAAAATAAGTTAAACGCTATAGCGACTAGTCGTACATATTATATAAGCTTTTCATGAACTTATCCAATAAGCTGCACCGTAGCTTTACGCCTAGGTGTATTGTATTTATGTTGGGCATTGACCCGTTAAGTCTAAAAATGTAGTTTTACTTATCTATATAGTCCGATAAGCAAAACATTAAATAATAAATACGCGACTTAATAATAAGCTATCAATAAGCTCAAATTAGTCAAACCCTTAAATAAGCCAAACCACATAAGTCTTCAAGAATAAGGCGTGTTGCGTTTGGTCTGTATGTGGGACGCGGCTAATGGCCAAGCAAAAAAATATTCGGGCTATATTTATTAAGCCATAATAGTTTGCCATTTTTGTTGTGCTTTCAAGATAAGCTAGAAAAATAAGCTATAAATTTAAGCCGAAACAAAATAAGCTAAACAACTTTTTTTCAAAAACCTTTTTTTCTTCTTTCTTTCTTATTTGGGCGAACCAAATATAACGACCCATTAAAGCTCAAATAATCAAATAATGCTTTTCCAATAGCTTATTTAACATAAGTCCGAATTATAATTAAGCTATAATACCACATACCATTTTTATTATACAAAAATAACCATGATCACAAAACTATACTTCCCTTATATTTTCTTTTATTATTTTCGAACCCTAGGCATAACCTTTTAAGGTTTATGTAGTTTTAAAATCTTTGTTTTTACAAAATAAGTTGTACACTTAGTATGTATGATAAAGATGATTATGGAAAGTAAGAGTTACATAAAAGATTTGTAGACTATACAATGTTTTTGAAGGTTTGTTAGGAAGGATGAACAAGACTAATACAACCTAAATGTTGTTTAACAAATACCCGAATGATACAAATGATCAAACCTTCAACAAATCTTCAAGAGTTTTTTATCAAAGATGAAAAGTTTATGGATTTATATATGTGTGTGTGTTTTTTTTGTGGTCTAGGAAGATAGAAGCAAAGAAAACTCAAATGCCTTAAGTGTATTTGTTGGTGAAAATTATATAAATGAAAAATGGGGAAGTAACATTGGTTATATATGCAAAGTTTGCTTCACACACTACCAAGTTGTCCTGTGGTTTGTGTGTGTGCCGTGGGTTTCTTTTATAAGACAAGGAGCTGACTGGGAACCAACAATTAATCTTCCCAATCACTATGTTCTAGGACAAAAATGATAGGTTGTATCTTGTCTTATTGTTTTTAACATTCACCTTGGCCTCCAGGGTTCACATGAGGTGTTGTTTGGACGAAACAAGACAAAGAGGGAGGGGGGACCAAATGATTTTCAATATTTTAAGATGCTAGTGCTCCTTGTTTGATTTAATTTCTAAGCCTTCCATGTATATGTTTACATTTTAAATAAAACACGATTTACGCAAGTAACGAAACGAATAACGGTATCTCTCCAAAAATTATAAAATTTTAAATATTGCCTTAAAATATAAAAATGTGGCTATTTCCAAAAATCTATAAGAGTTTGGGTATGTTTCTCCCGTTCACTCCGGCGTCGTAATTCTCAAATAATAGCAAGAAACCTTCCCGGTTAAACTATAATAGTTTTTGAAACGTAAACTTTAATAATTCAAATTTAGGCAACCCGGAGTAATGGCTAAATTAATGAACGGAAATTTTCGAGGTGTCACATCCTTTCCCCATTAAAAGAGATTTGTCCTCAAAGCTTAAGACGTAGTTTCTGCCACAGGTGCAGAATTTGGGAAAAGACGAGGGTACTTCTTTTGCATTTGATCTTCACGCTCCCAGGTGAAATCAGGACCTCTCTAGAGTTTTCAGCATACTTTAAACAATCAGGATTTGACTATGCTTTAGACGTTTTGACCCATCCACGGTCCATGTATCTCGGATAGGCTCTTCGATGAAAGTAGAGTTTGTTGTCGATTTGGGATTTCATCCAACAGGTTTTTATAGCAAGATGGATTCATCAGCCTGCACTTCTTTAATTCAAGACGTGTGAAACGTACTATGAACTCTGCTCAACTGCTCTGGGAGTTCAAGTCGGTAGGCAACAGTTTCTACTTTGGTAATGATCTTAAAAGGTCTCCAAATTATAGCGAGGGTTAGCTTTCCCGTTTGCCGAACGTATCACCTCCCTTCCATGGTAACACTTTCAAACTGACCTTATCTCCTATTTGAAACTCAAGGGGTTTCCTCTTACGTCGGCATAGCTTCTTTTAAGGTCCACCGGGCGGCTTGGGGGGGATTTACGGCTCTTGATTTGATACGATCGTTCTCAGTGTACGTCTAGTGTGATGACTCCTGGGCCAGTGAGATGTTTATCTCCAGCTTCAGTCCATCAGATAGGTGATCGACACTTGCGTCCATACAATGGTCTCTTTAATGGTGCTGACTTAATGATGGTTGTAAATGTTGTTGTACGAAAATTCTACCAACGGTAACATTCTATCCCAACCTTTTCCAAAAGTCGAGTACTTAGGCACGTAGCATGTCCTCTAAATGTTTGAATGGTTTCTCTCACTCTGACTATCGATCTTGTATGTGGATGGGTAGTTTTGCTGTACTTATATCAAATCGAGTACCTAATGCCTTATTAAGAGTCTTCCAAAAATGTGAAGTAAACTTACCATCACGATCAGAGATGATCGAAACTGGCACTCCATGCCTTGAGACTACTTCCTTCAAGTACTGTCTCGTCAAATTCTCTAACGTGTCATCTTCTTGCATAGGCAAGAAATGAGCAGACTTAGTGAGACGATCAATGATTACCCAAATCATGTCTTGACCGGTTGCCGTCTTTGGCAATTTAGTCACAAAATCCATCGTTATGTTCTCCTATTTCCATTGTGGGATCTCTGGTTGAACCAACAAACCAGATGGCTTCTAATATTCTACCTTAACCTTGGCACACGTTAAACACTTGCTGATGTAGGTGGCAATTTTTGCTTTCATATTGGGCCACCAGTACAGCTTCTTCAGGTCTTGGTACATCTTATGCGATACAAGATGGATGAAATACCTTGACTTATGTGACTCATGCATAATCAAAGCTCTCAAATCACCAAAACACGGAATCCAAAACTTCGATTGTTTCAATCATAATGTTCCGTAGTAAGCGGTATCTAGCTTGTTAAATCATGCCATGGCAAATCTTCGTTGATTTGAAGTTCTCTGTCTTTTCATGGCTTCTCGATTGAGAGCACTAAAATATGCTTAGGAAGGTTTAACCCTATAGTCATAACTAAGGCCCGAACTCGTAGCGGCTTACTTCTTTCCTTTCGGCTCAGGGCATCAGCCACCACGTTCGCCTTTCTTGGGTGATATCGAATCTCATAGTCGTAGTTCGCTAACAAACTCTAACCACCGTCGTTGTATCATGTTCAGCTCATTCTGATCGAGAATGTGTTGCAAACTCTTATGATCAGTAAACACGACGCACTTTTGTACGTACAGATAGTGTATCCACATCTTCAAGCAAACACTACTGCACCAAGCCTCTAGGTCGTGTGTGGTATAGTTCTTCTCTGTGAACTTGAGGTTTACGGGATGTGTAAAGCTAGGCCCTTCTCCTTTTGCATCAAAAAAACCGCGCCTAATCCTTTTATGCAAAGATCACTATATTACTACGAGTTCTCACTTTCCCTGAGTTTTTTTTTTTTTTTTTTTTTTTTTTTTTTTTTTTTTTTTTTTTTTTTAAAGCAAAATCAACGCACTACATTTAATTTCCGTTTCAACAGCTAAAAATGCACTGTTCTGCCTTTTCTCCCTAATCAAACTTCACGCTTTTCTAAGTCAACTTCATCATAGGCCTAGCGATTTTTGAGAAACCTTCGATAAATCATCGGTAGTAACCGGCCAAACCTAGAAATTAACGAATCTTGGTTGGTTCCTTCCTTACCTTTCATATCTTATTGTTGTTGTTCTTGGGTTGACGCCTATTCCTGGGATTGTCTCAATCTTTTTGGTTTCAAGTGAATGCATTCTCTATTAATCACGTGACAAAGAATGTGTACCTTCGACAGCCAAAATTCGCACTTTGAAAACTTTACATATAACTCATCCTTCTTAAGTAACCTCAGAATTTACTTAAGGTGCTCTTCATGCTCCTTTCTACTTTTAGAATAGATCAAAATATCATCGATGAATACAATCACAAATCTATCCAAATACGATTTGCACACCCGATTCATCAAAACATTGAATTCTGCCGGTGCATTAGTCAAACCAAACGGATTTTCTTGGAAATCGTAGTGCACCATAGCGAGTCCTATTGCAGTCTTAGGAAATGTTCTTCTTCATGACTCTAAGTTGTGTGATAACCAGAGCTTCAGGGTCGATCTTAGAGTTGACTCTTGACCCTTGTCGTGATCAAACAAGTCATCGATGCTCAGATGTGGGTATTCTATTTCTTCACAGTAAGCCTGGATTTAGTTCCCGGTAGCTCGATACACATCCGAAAAGATCCATCATTTTTCTTTTTGACAAACAAAACCGGAGCTCCCCAAGGTGAGGAATGGGTTTCTCAATCCTCTGTAGAAAAGTTTTTGTAATACTGATGTGGATAAACTCTTGTAGTTCGGCTGGTGCTAATCGGTACGGGGCTCGTGCTACAGGTGCAGCACCAGGGACTAAGTCAATTTGAAATTTAACTTGTCCAGCAGGCGGTAGCCCAGGTAAGTCTTCTGGAAAGACTTTCGGAAATTCTTATACGATTGGAGATCCTCAAGCCATTTTCTCCTTTGAATGGTCCTCAGTCTTCTTGGATGTAACTTGCGCTAGATAAACTTGACATCCCTTCTGTATATACTTCTAGGTCTTCATACACGATATGATATTCAGCTTCGACTTACTTTTGTTGTCATAATCATCACCTCAAACTATCAACACTTCATCTCCAAAAGGTATACGGATGACCTTCTCGTCACAAACGATTACCGCGTGGTACTTTGACAACCAATCTATACCGATGATGACGTCAAAACTACCAAGTTCTATGACATTAGATTCTATATCGCATGGTATGAATAATTATTCCTATCGTACTACCTTTTAAGGATAACATTGTTTATGAAATTCTTCCATCTGATGTTTTCTATGGCAAAACTAGTGTATAAAGTGGATGGTGTGTGAAATTGCCCTCCCCGCCCCACCCCCCTCCCTTGCTCTAGAACATAAGCAAAGCACTAAGGTAGAACGAACAAAGCTCCCATCGGCTCCCGAATTGATAATAACATGAGCATAACAGTTATTGAGAAGGAACGTACCCGTGACAACGTTTGAATCGGGGTTTGCTCCTCCTCCTACAATAGCGTAAGCCTTTGTCGTAGCTTCATTGCCTCCAGTCTGGTTTCCACTCTTGTTTCCATTCTTGTTTCTAGTCTTGTTTCCATGGTTCTGATTTCTCAACTTAGGACAATCCTTCTTAAAATGTCCTGGCCTTCCACACTCATAACAAACAATACCCAGCTGGATCCTAACCGCGGGAACTCCTCTGAGTTATTTAGGAGTAACTGTTAGTCATACAATCCCTAGTTATATGACGGCTCTCTTACAGTTTCTACACTACTCACAGTACACGGCCCTTGCATGGTGAAACTTTCACTGTGTTTGCAAATAGGGAAGAGATCAACATTACCCCTTTTTCCTCATTGTTCCAGCTGTGCTTATGCTCTTGCCTATTCTGGGACTTTAACATTTTGTCACTTGGGGGGAAAAATGGTATCTTGTTGCCCTCGGTTGTCTCTCGGGTTGTTATCAAACCTTATCTTGTTTTCTAGCAGCTCACTAGCCTTTCCCCTTCAGCTTTTGATCTATTAAGTTGTTGGCAACACGTATTGAATCTTGAAGTTTAGTGGGTTCAGCAGCGATTACATACCCCTGAAATATTGTCAGGCAACCCTCCAACGAATCTCTTAACTTTGTCCTCCTTATTTAGGACCATTCTAGTACACAACAACACCAATTCTTGAAATCTTCTAGTATAAGCAGTTAAGTCATTTCCATTCACAACCAAATTCCATAACCCGGTCTCCATCTTTTGGACCTCATTTCTTGGACAATACACTTCTGTCATCAACTTCATAAGTTCTGCCAAACTGATGGCATAGGCGGCACTCAATCCTAAAAAAAATATTGTTCTCTTATAGGGAGTTTTCCACCATGTCAATGACACTGGCTCAAAAGTGTCCTACGAAGACATACTTCACTTGGTACCTCTACTAGACAGTTGCAATGTGGAATATCGTTTCCATTTTCTCGATCCAAACGCGTTAACCCCAACAACTCCTTCTGTCACATTAAAGCTAAGTGGCTGGCACTTCAGGAAGTCTTGATATGTGCACTCTCGAGCAGACACAAATCCTCTGAAGTTATAGCCATTTCCTCCTCCGTTCCTATTACCATTTCCATTTCCTTCATTTCTATTTCCTTCTTTTCCATTTACTTCCTTTTGACCACCCCCATCTCTCATAAGGGGTTCAAGGTTCTTGACAGTGGTACGAGCTCCCAACACTCCTGCCATTTGGTGATCAATTTGCTCGTTAATTTCTTCACGTGTCCTTGATGCTCCAGATCGGGTGTTAGGCATTGTCCTACAACATAACAATACACAATACGATGAAATTCCGTGGCGATATGAGATTGTTAACGGGGTTCGAATAAAATAACAAGTATTATTATACGGAAATTTACAAATCATAATAACTTCATGAATAAAACCACGATTTTCAGTAAATACTGCAATATGCAATAAGCAAAATAAAAATATATCATAAGTTAGGAATATCAAACTTGGAAGGTTACTTTAGTATTTCATATCATCAATTACTTTGGTATACAACATGGTTCCAAAATAGAAGATTTACACATCACTAATAACTAGCTACTAATAGTTGCTTTAGGTCCACATAAGGATACTCAAGAAAATAATCTAGAACGGTAGCCCCACAATACCTCCTCGGCACAAGCCTCAAGCCTTAGCATTCTTTTACGATCGTAAAATCCTAAAATGCCAAATCTAATCTTATCTCCCTCCTGACACGCACTCCCAACCGCTCGTGATAAGAGCAACTCTCTGATTGCAACATTTCCATCATGTCTTAGTTTATATTATCTGCTTAGCATCTCGGATCCTCTTAACATAGTAGTACTTGCTGTCCCGATACTACGACCCGTTAGCCCTTGATCCCTCTGGACACTCTTAATAACCTAAACACGACGAACCGAAATCTCCTCAGTATGATCATGAAACCTCTGAACTAAATCTCCCAATGTCTCATACGTAACCTCTACAGCTCCCTCCTGAGCAGGCTTAGGAATATCCTCAGCTACCACTGGGTGAGTAACTCTATCTACTCTAACCTCAACTAGGCCTCTCATACTAGTCTCAATCTCCTTTCAATCAATAGCCTTAACTACCATCCTAGCATCAATCCCTCTATCTCTAAGAGCATCTGCATAAGTGATACACTCGTTAATCTCTGCCTGAATCTCAGGGTCAATATCAATCCCATCACTCCTCACAACATCAACATCCATATCTAAATCAGTCCCTTTATGCCTAGATGACTCAGAACTCTCATCCTCAAAGTCAACTCCCAATCCAGCCTTTCTAGGTACATATGGATCAAAACTATCCTCCAAACAACCCTCTAAATCCATAGCTGTCTCAAGACTCCTAATCCTCTTAGGTGATGGTAAAACATTAGCACGTGCATAAGATAATGCTCCAAGGATAGGTGAAGATAACAGTACTGATGCAGTAGGGGATCTACTCCTCTTACGAGAAGGGCTCGCAGAAGAAGAATCATGAGATTGTCTCTCAGAAATAGCAACAAATGAACGATGAATACTCGGTACCAATGAACATAAATGATGACTAGGTCTCATATCCGATGATGGTGTGGGTGATGAATGATCAAAAGATGAACGACTAGACGCATAATCAAATAAAGCATCCGCAGAAGAATCCGAAGAAGTCTCTGATGATGAACTCGATGATGAATCCCTCAAAGAATCCTTAGAAGAAAAATGATCTGAAGAAGTGTAATCAACTAAATGTCTTATAGCAAGACGATGAGTGGGTAATGGTCCAACCCTCTTCCTCGCAGCCATCATGTGTGTCGGCCAATTAAGATGGTAGCGGTATGGTCGACCATGAGGAATAGGCTGCCCAGGTGCAAGAACCATGACTCGACGTCAAAGTGCACCAGATGCTACAGGTGATCTCTGAGTAGAAAGGGTAGTCTCAGTGAATGGTGTACCATGGGTAGGTGATGGTGGTGTATCATGTATATCACTGTCTGAAGGATCATCGGTCGATGAAAGAAATGGTGAAGTAGCTGGTAGTAGTGGTATATGATCTAATTACGGATCCTTAGATGGATCAAACTTTGTATTAGATGCGAGTGAATAATTTGGTGATGTGGGTGTATAATCAGGTGATGGTGGTATAGTGGGTGAAACAATAGGTATCAGTATGGTATCAATATGGGTAATGGGTGGAATCAAGGAAGGTGTAGTATTAGGATCACGAGGGTAGTAGGGGATAAATACAAACAAGATACTGTCCAGTAAGATGTCCCACACTCTCCTTAGGTACAAAATCAGATGAAACCTGAATATACGAGAATAGATAGACATGACTGCCCATGAAAGTTTATATAATATCCTTTATACCAAACCATGCATGATGGGGGAAAAGAATGATTCTTAATGTGTAGGATGAACGAATGAATGAATGGAGTAAATGAATGCCTAGATGTTGTTGAAGAATATATTGGGGTTGGGGGGGGGGGGGGAAGGGGGGAATAAAACCATTGGATGAAGTATCGCGAAAAGAATGCAATATAATTATAGTTATATTAGTTATATTTAGTATTTAATTACATAGTACATATACATATTATGTTTATGTAAAATCACGTAAGGCACATATAATCACGTACTGGTTATAGTCCAGACCTAGTTAATACTACCTGATTCTCTATAACCTTGTCTCTTGATACCAATCTGTCACACCCCCAAATAGGGTCCCGTCTGATTTAGTGTCCGGGGGCGTGACATCACTGAATATCTCAAGTACAAAGCATAAAGAACGACCTCTAAGGGTACGTTTGAAAAATAACACCGTTGCATAAGTTTAAAATATGAATAACTTTTACATTGATTAAATTTAAAAGATACAAAAGTTAAAATGCAGAAGCTTAAATAAGTTCAACAACGATATTAAAGACATAGATAAATTTATGGTAAACCGGGTTGCCGCGGAAATGACAAGATTCACTAGTCACGCAACGACATCCATTGCTTAGCACCTGAGTAAATACTTGCTTAAAACGTCAACAGAAAGTTGGCGAATTCCTTGGTTTTGTTCAAACGTAATTAATGTGGGCCACAAAGATTATCAAAACGTTATTGTGACAGTTTATAGGATATACAAATTCACATAAGAGGCATTTTCGTTGCACTAAGTCTATGACACTGAAGTAATACTAAAAGATAGCATGTACAATGCCTATATAAAAGGCTTGCCCTCAGGTTGTTTCCACCAAAGACACCTAACTAGTCTTCAAACATGGACATATATCCGTTAGTCCTTGGCAAACTCGGACTAGTAAGTGCTTCTTACTCGGATAGGGATAATTAGTCTCAATATATCTATTTATTCACTCGTGCTCACTTAACCAACCAGTCGGTTAAAGATGATTAACAGTTCATGATAATTCGGGCAATAGTGGTCTAAACGCTACTTAGGCAACACATAAACGGGGAATTTCTCACGTATAGTATTTGTGTCCAGTTTTAAAAGCAAGCAATGTTTCTCATCCCAAGTTATAAAACAATTATTCAAAACGATTAAAAGTGGGGCTATGAACTCACCTTGATTAGTGAATCGAAGAAGAATAGTCTAGAATAAAATCATACGATAGCGAGCAACGGTTCGTAACGACAACTAATGAAATGAAGGTTTGGTTTCAATACTCGGGTTAGCGCAGTATGTTGCGGTATGGCATATGCATATACCTGTGTACTTTTGTTAATATATTTCAAAAAATTAAGCTTGGTGATCGTTATAATAGATTTTTACTGTTAAATAAAACAAAAAATATGTTTTTGAAAGGTAAATTGAGTAAATAATAGTACGTATATTTATATATCCTCTATTAAGTATATAATATATATTATATATATAAATATATATATATATATATATATATATATATATATATAAAAGGTTAAGTAAAATATTATTTATTAATATATTTATATATTTATATATCATACATTGTTCGGCACATTATTAAATTCTCATTTATCTAGTTTTATCATGTGCGTTTTCTAATATTTACTAAGTATAATAATTTATAAAAATTTCGGCATGACCCATTCGTGTTTACAAATTTTCTAAAGTCGTAGACTTTTATAAAAACCATTTTCAAATCACTTTCAAATCTCTCTTTTTCATATCTTACCAACTATTACTCGTCAAATACCCTTTTATATTTTATCAAAAGACTATTTGGACCCTTATTGGGCTTTTAGGCCCAATAAGCCTAATTTTATTACTTGACACGTCCAACGTTCAAAATAAGTTACATGTTTAGCGTCTAAGTCGTACACTATTAAATAAGCTATTTATGAACTTATCCAATAAGCTACACCGTAACTTTACGCCTTGTTTGTTTTGTTATTGTATTTATGTTGGGCATTGGCCGTTAAGTCAAAATTATTGTTTTTCTTATCCCATATAGTCCGATAAGCAAAAACATTTTAAATATACTAAACACGGGACTTAATAATAAGCTATCAATAAGCTCACAATAAGTCAAACCATAATAAGCCGAACCACATAAGCTCAAGAATAAGCTCGTGGCGTTGGTCTTGTATGTGGGACACGGTAAATATGCCCAAGCAAAACATTATTTGGGCCTTAATGTATTAAGCCGAATAAGTTTGCCATTTGTCCTTTCAAGATAAGCTAGAAAATAAGCTATATAAAATAAGCTGAAACCAAATAAGCTAAAAATCATTCTTCTTTCTTTACGGATTTGTGTCAAACCAAGTATAAGCCCATTAGACTCAAAAAATCAAATAAGCTTTTCCAAAAAAGCTTATTAACAATAGCCAATATAAATAAGCTATAACATACCATATTTATTATTTTAAAAATAAACCATGATACAAAATATACTTCTCTATTAATATTTTCTTTTCTTATTCTTTCGAACCCTAGGCATAACCTTTTAACGAAATCACTAACACAACACACTCGAATACAATACACCCCCGGTTAGCTCTTGATACCAATTGTTATAATAAGAAATCACTAGCTACACAAGAAAGATCCGGAGGTCGGGGAGGATTGAACAAATGTTTAGCCATATTATTAGAGAGAAAGGAAAAAGATGGGAAGAGGTGTGTGTCTAGAGAGAGAAACAAGAACACACACTCTTTTTACAAAATGAATCCTCACCCCTCCATGGAAGTATGGAGGGGGTATATATAGGTCAAGACAAGGGACACTATACTATCTTAACAGTTATAGTCCCTGTAGTTCTTGCCTAATGAAAACTAATGTAATTCCGATATGTCACCATATTTTAAGGCTAACAATCTTCCCCCAATATGTGGACATATGGAATTACTTACAATGTTCCTATCTTGTACAAATACAACATAAATAACGTCTTCCAAAGCGCTTCCAAAGCTGAAGATGTCTTCGAAGTTCTCCTGGTCTTGAAACTTGTACTCCAGCTTGGATCTTCATTGTCTTTACTTGTACAGGAACCATTGTAGTATGCATGAACTGGATTAACTTCCCCCCAATTCATGCAGCATGTCTTGAAAAGCTTTCTTCATAGACTCCTTTTTGGCGAAGTTTCTGAATCAGCTTCCCCCCAAACCAACATCCCTATCTTAAGCAGGTTCTGAAACTTTGATGTAGCTCCAACCATCTTCTACTTGTCATCGACGTGCACAGCGGAAATTTGTAGAAGTCAAACCACACCAACGACCACTGCTTCTTGTCATTAGGGCTTGGTGGATATTCGTTCGGGGGTACATGCGAGAAATCAGCAACAATTCTTCTCACATATGCATAATACTTCACAAACCATACTAAGTAAAGTAGTCTACACTACTTCCCTTTGGAAGTTGACACGGTAACATCAAAGTCAACTAAGTCCCGGATGTACACATTTTCCCCCATGATGGTTGCGAACTCTCAGAAGCATCATTGTTGTGTACGCCCATATACTCGAGAAGTTCTTGTCATAAGCACAAATCTTGATATACAAAAGAATTATTACCCTCTTGACTTCACAAACCGTAGAGGAGTTGAAGCAAGAATCAAGAACACTTGGTATAATCAAGGTCTTGTGAATGAATGTCATCGAAGAACTTTGAAGATTTTGCTTAGACTGTGAAGTACCATTGTCTTGGAATCCCGTGAGAATTACTAATTACATCTCAACCTTGAAACTCTCTAGCTAACTTAACAACCTCGTATTCTGTCAGCTATTATTGTGATCACTTGGTGAAGTAAACCCGATATACCAAACTTGAAAATGAAGTAAAATCCCCCAAATTTGTTACTTAAGCTTGCACTGTTGTTGATTGAAGAACGGTGCAAGATTAAATCTATAAGTACTCTATACCCAACCAGAAAAGTATAAGAAGTACAACACCTCTTGAAATTATCCACATCGTCTTCTGCGTGTGACACTGAGTACTACAATGTAACTCCTTTAAGTGATAGTTATCCAGGTCACTGCTGGTAACTAGATAAGTCAAGTCTCAATCATAACCGTTGTACGTTCAAGCAAGTCATCAATCAATAGATTGAGTTTGAAGAAAAGGGGTATCAAATAGAAGGAAGTCTCGATGATGAAATAAGTAGACGCCTTTGTGAAACCCAACTTCAAGCTCAAATAAGGGATACCAAATCAACTTCGTGATCACTTGTCATCGTAGTCTGAATCTTTAGCCATTTTGACGTTTTAGTGAATCTTATTCGGATTATTTTTAGTGTTATGTATCGTGTTTGTTGTGTTGTTGTTTGTGTTTAATGTCGTTAAACTAAACAAATGTTATTTTTGGAATGTCATTAATGAAAAAACATCATTTAGTCCAACTTGTCGTGAAAGCGTTTTCATACTTGGCTGACTTATAGTACCCGTACAACACCAATGATACCGTCCTAATTATCAAATCCATAAGTATTAGTAATACCCGGCCTGGTTATGAACTAAACATATACCCTTTTGCATGTGGTTAATAACAGCCCAAAATTAAATGAGTTAAAATTGAAGCCTAATATTTGTATACACATGGCCATCATCTGTGTAGCCCATAATCATTATTTAATGATACCGGCCCAACTTGTAAAGATATAAACTCATATACCATCCTAAATCCATTTCAATATCCATGATCCACCGGCCCACACAAAATATGTATAACCGTTAGGATTATAAAAGTGGTCATAATGCCTAATTTTATTCCTACATAACCTTAATCACATTCAATAGAAAAACGCAGTCACTCTTTTCTTTCTCTCCAAAGTTAAATCTGCTTCCATCTGATAGAAATTCTCTCCAAACCAAGCTCCCATCTCACCAACAATCTCAGTTACAACAGCTCCTACATAAACACCAAACCTCTTATTGCTTAATCTTTGTGAACCCACTTACAATCACACCTACGAAGTGAATAGACCACAAGAACGATCGTCTTCAAGATCTATTTTAAAGGGTCTCAGGTGGGTTTAAATTCGTTTCAGGTTTGAGTCTATTCCATTCGAAACAGAGATTGATTTTAACATGGTTGTTATAAATCATTCTATAATTTCGTAAATAAAAAAGGTTGTATAACCACGATCGATAAGGATATTTTACTTTTGATTTCTCGGTCTTATGATTGTCAGGAATATTTTTTTACAACACGAAAGTAATTGTAACTGAGATCATGATTTGTATTGTCGTTTCGAGTCATGTTAATGAGTGAAGAAGATGGAGTTGTTATGTTGATGGAGTACTGAGTTATATGTTTCGAGTCTGTCATTTCTTTTTCTTTTTGATGATCTTTGACTCAGTGGGTTACCCGGTCAACTCGGTACACGGTTTTGGTTTTAGATCGGTTTGCACAAGAAAATTGACTAGATCGGTTCTTAAGGAAGTGTAACTAGTTCGGGTCGAGCTGAAAATTTCTGGATCGGTTCAACTTGAAAATTGTCTAGTTCGGTGTTGTGCTAGAAAAACTAGACCGAGTCTTCATATGCTGAGACTCGTTTGGTTGTAAAAAAAAACTAGATCGGTTGTTGCTGAAATAAACTCGTTCGGTGGATGAAGGATTTTCTAGATCGGTTCACTACTAGATCGGTGGTCCTTCAACAGATGTACAACCGTCCTGTCATTTGTCTTGAGCACAACCAACAAAATGAGAAGCTGAAAAATAGGATCTTGGTTCCCCTTTTTTTTGAACCGTGGACCACAAATAACTTGCAATAAGCCAAACTAAAAAGCTTATGAATAAGCTGTTATGAAGAAGATATCGCAAATTCACACCGTTACCAAAGAGACAACGAGTATGCTTGAAAGAAACACAAAACGTTTGTGACCCACAGCCTTAATAAAACAAAAAAATAAAAAATAAAACGTGACCCACTAATTGTTGTAAACCAAAAATCCGTGTATTAAAATGAAAAGTAAAACAAGCTTATTGTTTAAACAATAATAAAGAAGTAGAGAAAAGAAAGAAATCCATGTGTAGAATAAGCTCAAAAATCCAAAACTTTCTAAATCACAAATAAGCCGAATAAACTCCAACAACGAAACCACAAACACAACTTACACGAAAACAATACACCCCCGGTTAGCTCTTGATACCAATTGTTAAAATAAAAAATCACTAGCTACACAAGAAAGATCCGGAGGTCGGGGAGGATTGAACAAATGTTTAGCCATATTATTAGAGAGAAAGGAAAAAGATGGGAAGAGGTGTGTGTCTAGAGAGAGAAACAAGAACACACACTCTTTTTACAAAATGAATCCTCACCCCTCCATGGAAGTATGGAGGGGGTATATATAGGTCAAGACAAGGGACACTATACTAACTTAACAGTTCTAGTCCCTGTAGTTCTTGCCTAATGAAAACTAATGTAATTCCGATATGTCACCATATTTTAAGGCTAACAATATGCATCAAGATGATTATGAAAGTACAAGTTATTAAAAGATTTGAAGACTTACAAAGTTTGAAGGTTTTTAGAAGGAAGAACAAGACTAATACAATCCAAATGTTGTTTAACAAATACCCGAATGATACAAATGATCAAACCTTCAACAAATCTTCAAGAGTTTTTTTTTATCAAAGATGAAAAGTTTATGGATTTATATATGTGTGTGTGTGTGTTTTTGTAGACTAGGAAGACAAAAGAGCAAAAGAAAACTCAAATGCTAAGTGTGTGTGAAATATAAATGAAAAATAGGAAGTAACATGGTATAAATATGCAAAGTTTGCTTCACACACTAAAAGTATATTTGTGTGTGTGCCGTGGGATAAGACAAGGAGGGAGAGGGGACCAAAATGATCTCCCAATCACAATGGTTCTAGGACAAAAATGATAGTTGTATCTTGTCTTATTGTTTTTGAAATTCAACTTGGCCTCCAAGGTTCACATGGGGTGTTTGTTTGGACAAACAAGACAAGGGGAGGGACCAATATAGTTTTTGTTTTCAATATTTTAAGATGCTAGTGCTCCTTGTTTGATTTAATTTCTAAGTATTCCGTGCATATGCTTACATTTTAAATAAAACATGATTCACGCAAGTAACAAAACGAATAACCGTATCTCCAAAAATTATGAAATTTTAAAATATTGGCATAAAATATAGAAAACGTGGCTATTTAGCTAAAAAAACTACAACGTTTGGTGACTCGGTTCACTCCCCGACGACGATTCTCAAGATAAAGAGCGGGAAAACTTCCGAGTTAAAAACGTTAAAATTAAAACGAAACTTTAAAAAATTCAAATTATGCACCGGTCTCGGGCTAAATAATGATGAAAATTCAGGGTGTCACAGGTACCTCACTTGGTACTGGATCTAAAAGATTTGGATCTCAAGGACAACTACAAGTGTGCATAAGAAAACTCAAGAATATATTGCATGACTACTACATGCACTTGAAGCACACAAAAGGGATACAACAAAGAACATGGGATCCCAAAATCACGTGAGGTGAGATTTTAAAGCAACGCCTTAAGGACAAGGTGTTTTTAGGGGCGGGAGTATTGATAAAAACCTTCTTACTAGTTTCCTTATTAATATTTAGTAGTTTCCTTTATTATATTTTCTTAGTCAACAAGTTTAGCCCATCGCATCTTTTATTATAAATAGGGCATTAGGATTGTAATACTCAGCATATTGAATATTATTATGGATTATGGATTTTGTTTCAATTGGGAGAGCTTATTCGACCTCTCGAACATCGATTATTCTATATATATCATTCTATTATATCTCAATCGATCACATTAGTATCATATTCACCCTTGAACAAGAACTACACAGAGAGACAAGGGTGGGGGTGCCAACCGAAATAGTACTACCAATACATCTTTTGGATCTAAACCGAAGTTAAACAGTTGTGCATAAGTAACCACATAGATCACAACAACTGAACATCATGAAACAGTTGTGCATAAATAACCACATAGAAGGCACATATTGTCCAAAATAAGAAAACAATGTAGACAACTTAAAAACATTTAAAATATTATTTGAGTATCATTTTCTTCTAAGAAAAACATAAGTAAAAAGGGGCTACGAATACTTACCTCAACCAAATTGTTACTATGGAATAATATGCACATTCAACGAAGCACAAGTCCTAACCGTGACCTAAATAAGTAAGGCGCCTTAGGTAAAGTACGATATCAACTACATGCATATAAATTTCATAAACTTTTATCACCCTTATAAATTTTGTCTACGGTTTACCAAGTTCCAAATGAGATTTAAAAATAAAGTTTTCCAAGTATTTATTCATAAAAGATCAAAACAGTTTCTGTAATAAGGTTTTCACCCAAATTATTGGGGCCGTATCTCATTCGTTTCTTAATGAAATTAGTTCGGTCAAAAGCCTAGGTTGTAGCATTTTGAGTTGTGTTTAAAAAATGTAAGTCTTATATTCAAGTTTGAGAGTTAAGGGTTCCAAAAGTGCTAAACAATAAACGGATGTCAAAGCTGTAAATTTCCAGAAACTTTTACTCAACTTGTTTTGGTCATAACTTTTTTAATACTTAACCTTTTTTATTGACTCAAGTTTCTGATTTTAGATCTAGGTCTTAGCTACAAAAACTCCAACTGTCACGATTCATGGTTCTAAGCCTAAACTGCTAAAAAATACCCATCTTTTTTAGTGTGTAAAACTGGACAGTTTGTTTTGTACAAAATATTTAAAATATTAATAAATTTCCTAAATTCATTAAATTGGTATGAGAACTTCCTAAGACATAGTAATAAGGTGTGGTGTCAATAAATTGTTCTTTAAAGTTGTTAAAACATGCACACAAGTCGTCATAAAAATCCGGCAACTTTAGGTTTTTAACATACAATATTTATATCAAGTTTTTACACTCGAAGTATATAATGGTGATATGAAAATAAGCATGAAATGTTTATAATTCATGAAAAATATGTAAATGAGATTCTTACAATGAGTGGTGATGATTTGGAGATTAAAGAGTGCACAAACTAACCTAAGAACACTAGAAAACTCTAATTTTCTTATACCAAATCTAAATTTGAAGCACCAAACCCTAGTTTATGAATGAAACCCTTAACAAATCTTGAATACTCCTTGTTGAGACCATAGATCAGTTGAATATAGGAGAGAAAATAGGGAGTGTTGTATGTTTGAAAGTATGTAGTAAAACTAGCACATGGTAAGGTTTCTTTTATAGAAAACACTTGTGGTTAGGTTTGAATGAGTTTTAAGGGACACAAGGGAGTGTCTAACTTAATTGGAACAAAGTTTGGAGCCTTAAGGTGTGTGTTTGGTCATTCCAAGGTGAAATGGAAAGGAGGGAGGAAGTATTTACATGTTTACTAGGAAGTTGTGTTAGAAATGAACAAGGAAAGGTTGATTTACCAAGCAAGAACACATGATGTCTACATACCATTTAAGGTGGCTAGTTTCTAGGGATTAAAATGGGAGGGAAAACTCAAAATTTGAAAGTATATGATAGTTTATAATATTAGTAGAAAAGTGGTGAGGGTATTGGGTAGGTTGTGCATACATGCATGTAATATAATGCAAGTTTGGAAGACTTACTATAAAACTGTATGTAAATGACTTATAAATCATGCTCATAAGAATAATAATATACTTGCTAAACGTAGACTAAACTTAGTCTAGTGACGAAATATGTTCAAATACGTTTCTCGTTATACGCGGGATGACCTAATGGTTATAGGAAAAGTCAAATATTCATGTAGTTAAATTAAAACGTTCAAGTTAATAGTTAATTGATAACCTGAATATGTCAGTTGCTACAGTCTCCCTTAGTTAAAGTAATTTCATCCCGAAATTCAACTAGTACTACTTATTAATTTTGCTTATCTAAACAAGTATGCATTATGATATGCATGTAAGCCTTATGTACCAAAAATGGCCTTCCAACAAGTCGACTAAGACTGTTATGGTGTATCAAAATAACCTCCAACCACACTGTTAGGATGTATCCAATTGATAGTTATACCAGTAATCCAATCAGACTTACTCACATTCCCAGTCATAAACATACAAGTTGACCAAGGAAATCAGGTAATTTAGCACATAATATTTGAAAATAAACTTTGAGTCTTTCCATGCTAGTTGTGCAGAGTTTGTTATAAGAAAACTCAACTAAGGTAAACAATTGTCTCAACCTATGTTGAACTGAGTTACACATGCCTGAAGCATGTTTCTAAGGTCTAGCTGTTCGCTCACTATGTTTGTTTGTATTGAGGTTGGTAGGCAGTGTTCAATTCTATAAAATATCAAACATACAACAATCTATGAAATGATGTGAAGATATCTAGAGAGAGAAAGAGGAGGTTGGAACACTTTAGAGAGAGAAAGGAAAAATGTATTATGAAATGAACCAACAACCCTCTCCAAGGCATGGAGAGGGTATTTATACCCTTACATGAGACGTGGTCAACATAAGGGGTATCTTATGTTGACCCGGTTAGCTTAGCTAAGTTCCAAATATTAACTATGAGCTACTTAATGACATTTTAGAAGTAACCGAGACTTTTTCGTATTTCTAACAATCTCCCCCTAAGGGAGGTCACTCCAATTTACAAAAACTTAATCTATGCCGTCTTGCTCTTATTCTTGAGTCTTTATCTTTATCTTGTGAAATATGTAGTGATTTATGACTTTTGGCTTGAGCTTGTTCCTTTAGCTTTACTTATATGTGATCTTGAGCTTCTTGAGATTACCAGCCAAACTTCCTCTCTTTTCATCATCTTGTAATAATTGCACTCTTGTGATCTTGTGACCTTCGAACCAACATGCTCATACCTTTCTTTGTCTTGAAAGCTTGTATAATCATCTTTCTTGAAATTTCTTTAACTTTAATACTTTGTCACTTTAAGAAGACGTGCGGTATCATAGTAGCGGAAGTCTTTTGAAACATGTACTTGAGCTTTCATAGTGTCTTTACATTTGTCGGTCGTGTATGAGCATGTGGCTATGAATTTTGACTCTGCTGGTTTCAGGTACCTCCATGTCCATCTTTATATAAATCTATAGTAAAACAATTAGCAATAAAATTGGTGGATGAATATGGTTTTGTCATTCGTCCGTGTTTGGTTGGATTAACCTTCGGTTCCGTGAGGACCGACCTGTGATCAGGTAGATTCAAATTAAGAAGAATCTTCTTGACAGGATTTCCAGCTTGAAGTATTGAATCTTTCTAACACATGTGTGCTAGATTCATCGTACTCAGCTTGTTCTCATTACTGGAACGTCTCAAAGTAGACGGCATGATAAGAGTGAACCAGTGAGTTACTGTCTCACCGATTGAATCAAAAATTGATTTGAAAATCAATCGATGTGTTACTTGCTAAAGTGGTTTTGCAACACATCGAGAGTTTTATGCATTTTAAAATTCATCAACCGTCAGTTCATAGTCTGGACCGAATCGATGTCTAATGTCACAAGTTTAATCCATATAGGATCTTACAAGTCACCTACCGTAGAGCTTGTTTGATGTTGGCTCTAGAAGGATTTCCATCGTCACCGTGAATACTTAAGTATCACTCTGATGTTTTGGCAATATCATAAGGATACTGCGTAGGACTCTTATGATATTTCTTGTTGTTACAGTGTATGAATCAACAAGTATATTTTAGATTAGTGTCCTAATGAGATTATTGATGATCTATTTTATGGCTCTAGACTCAATAGTGCACTTTGGTTTTAGTAGTCGGAGGCTGGAGCAGATTGCCACCTTTTTAATACCAACTAGCTCGGAGTGAGAAAGTTGATAGAAATGTGTTTAATCTATGTGAGAAATGAAACAAGAGTCTTTTGAGAGACCTTGAGTGGCTTGGGAGGGTTGTGCATTTCATCACTGGGTCCATGATGACTATCTTCAATACCAGACAATAGCTTAGTGTTTCTGATAGCATATGTATTGACCCAAATTCTGCCTAAGTGTATGGAGGGTTTCTTTCTTTACACCTTTTATCTTTACAATTCTTTTTCATTCTTTAACCTCTTCAGTGCTTACCAAAACTTCATCACTAACACCTTGTTGGGTTTGTTCTAGTGTTAGCTCTGTCTTAGTCTGCATTATCTCTTTTTCTCATTTTTCTCCTTTTTTTATCATACCTAAGGAATTCTATTTTAACTAATGCAATATCCTTGGGTAGATCCCTCTGGTTCTGGCTGGATCATGGAAACAGATACCTAACCTTAACCACCTTATAACTCCATAAAATTAATTACATAGTCGGTCTTTGGGTATTTTTCTCATTGCCTTAAAACCATTTGAAAAACTCAACCAAGGTACTAATGATATAAATCAAAACTTTTTGTACCTTGATGTTTTCTTTTCTAAAATTACTCCCCCTACATATGTTCATCGATATACGAAAGTGTTTTGCACATACGTGGAAGAAGCTACACTAGAGTCATTAGGATCACAGTTATAAGTCTTATATTTTAATCACATTTTCTCCCCTTATCAAAAATGTCAAATCTCTTGATATTTTGGATATCAATTGATTTAAATATGTTAACAAAACTGTTTGGGGAGAAAAATGTTTCGATTATCATCAAGCCTTATTAGGAACATATTAATGCTCCCCCTTAATTTATGAGGGCATTATATATAGTGTTGAGTACGTTAATTTGAAAGATTTTGAATTTATTGAAAAATTCTAGAAAATTCGTACTCAACAACTATGTTACTTGCCTAATTTTATAAGTCTATACTACATATTCACATTATTCACAAGATAAGATTTAAGATTAAACCTGAAGATCATTCAGTACTGTTAACTTATCAAATCACAATCAAGAACACACGAATTTGCTAGAAGTTATGGAGAGAGAGAGAAGTTTTAGAGAGAGAAATAACAAAAAGAAATGGCTACACATTAATGAAAGTAAAAAATGAGCAACACCCTCTCCACATGAGGAGAGGGATTTATATAGTAAATGTACTTGGGCCAACCTTAGGTTTAAGTGGGCTTCCAAGGCCGGGCTTGATATCTAATAGGCTTAAAGCCTGTAACTAGGCCCGATTAGCGTATAGAATTCCCGGGAACATATACTAGACCAATACAAGGTTAGGGAGTCTTAATGACCATCACTTCACATAAAACTAGGTCTAACAATCTCCCCTAAAGGGTGGTCATTGTGCATAAGGCTTCACTTCATGTTTTGTTCTTTAGTCTTGGAACCTTGTTGTCTTGGGAATTCTTTTGAAGTTCCTTTTGCATGCTTGTGATCTTGGATCTTGATCTTTAACTTGATATACTTTGACAAAATATTGATATCGTGGTCTTTGGCCTTGATTTGTCTTGACTGTTGAGATCTCTAAATCTTTATCCTTGAATCTTTATGCCGCCCTGCGATCTTGTGTCGTTACCCTCATGCTCATTGTCTTGAAAACTTGCTAACAGTCTCCCTCAACATTTTCTTTGGCATGATTACTAGTACTTCATGAGTAATCTCGTCGATGATGTTCTTTTAAGGAAGTGCTTGTACATCAGATATTGCGGAAGACTTAGAAACATGTACTTGAGCTTTCATCATGAATTTATCTCTATGGATCATGAGCATGAGGTCTTGAATATTGACTCAACTGAAATGAGGTTATAACGCTGTCACTTATACTTGAAAATTAATGTTAGTAATAAACAACAGGTATGGACGAATATGGCTTTGTCATTCGTCTTTAGTTCGGTTACATTAACCTCCGGTTCTGTGAGGACCGTTTTACAGTATGACTACTGTACCTGTGATCAGGTAGATTCAATTTAGAAGAATCTCCTTGACAGGGTTTCCAGCTCAAAGTGTTGGATCCTTTAACGCGATTGCATTAGATTCACCGTACTTGCTTGTTCTCATTACCGGAACATCTCAAAGCAGACAACAAGGTAATAGTGAATCAATTAGTTACTTTATGACTGATTGACTCATCAATTCATATACTGGACCATTTCTGATATCCAGTTGACACAAGCTTGATTCATATAGAATCTCGCAAGCCACCTACCAAGAGCTTGTTTGATGTTGGCTCAAGAAGGATTTCCATCGTCACTATGAATACTAAAGAGTATCACTCTGATGTTCTGGCAATTATCACAAGGATAATGCGTATGACTCTTTGATACCAAATGTTGTATAATGATGTATGACATTTTGTATATTGGAATTTGTGTCCTAGTGAGATTTTTGAAGGATCTCGTTGGCTCTAGACTCTATAAGTGCACATTTGCTATTTGGTAATCAGAGGCTGGAGCGAACTGCCACCTTTTCAATATCAACGATCTCGGAATGAGAAAGCCGATAGAAACGTGTTGATCTCTGTGAGAAATGAAACAGAAATCTTTTGAGAGATTCTGAGTGGCTAGGGAGGGTTGTGCATTGCATCACTGGGTCCATGATGTCAGTCTTCAATATCAGAATCATCTTTGTGATTACCGATAGATTATGTATTGACCCGGTTTCTGCCTAGGGTTATATGGAGGGCTTCTTTCGTTACACCCTTTATCCTTACATTTCTTTTTCATTCTTCAACCCCTTCAGTGCTTACAGAGACTTCATGACTAGTACCTTGTTGGGTTTGTTCCAGTACTAGCATCTTAGTCGGCACTATTCCCTTTCTCACTTTACTCCTTTTTTCGATCATACATAGGACTTCTACTTTATCTAATGGAGTGTTCCTTGGTAGATCCCTCCGGTTTTGGCTGGATCATGGAACGAATATACCTAACCTTAACCGCCTTATAACTCCTTGAGAAACAACAGTTGGTCAGTCTTTGGGTATTGCCACGAAGATCCATAAAACCATTTGATAAAAAATCAATCAACATGTTTGAGAAATCATTTAAGACACATTGAGAGTTTCCAGAGTTACCAAAAAGCTCCCCCTACACATATGCACCATATTATGAAAGAGTTTTGCACATGCGAGGTTTGGGAACGCACTTATATATTGAAGATCGTATCTGTTATTAATCCATATTGATCACATTTTAATCACTATTCTCCCCCTCAAAAATTGCATATGTGGTTACAATTTTTGACAATTAGTGAATTAAAACAAGTTTATGTCCAGAATTCACATGAGCCTAACTAAGTCTTGGGAGAACAGGAGTGCATGCAGAATGAACTAATTATTATATTCCCCCTCAATGATAGAATAGAGTGAAAACTTGGAATGGGAGTGTGTTGAGCATACAATTTTGAAAGAATTTGAAAATTTTCTTTTTGAAAATGTCTTGGAAAATTGTGCTCAACAGAAAATGATGTTAGATTTATCATATTAATTATCATTTCCTTATAACTTCTCTTGAGCATTCAAAACTTTGAATGTTTATATGACTTTGCTCAAGACCGATAAGGTATGAACTTCCCGTTGTTGAGGATAAATGTACATAAATTAACATTTTCCTTTCTTTGATGTCCGAGTCCTAAGCTGACATTTACTTAGAAGTCGTAGAGAAAAATTTGAAGAGACATGTTTTAAAAGCATTTGAAATTCTCGCTCGAACTTCATTTATTCACCCGTGTTAATATTAATCAACATTTCTAGGTGCGCAAATGTTATCGATTGTCGAGAGACATGTCGGAGAAGATTATTTTTGTATTTTTTGAAATTTTTTGATTTTGTATTTTGCTTTTATAGGTTTTATATTTTTATATTTTGGTTTTCTGATAAAATATATACAAAGAATTACTGTGATTTTGCAAGACGATCAAGTTCCTGAGGAGATAAACTGCGCATACCAAGGCGACAGACCAAATAGTTAAATCGATCGACTGGAAGAGCTTTGGTGAAGAGGTCGGCCAATTGGTAATCCGTCTTGAAAAAATACAGTTCAGTCGTACCCTTTTCCACGTGTTCCTTTATGAAATGGTAGCGGACAGCGATGTGTTTTGTTCTCGAGTGTTAGTCCGGGTTGCAAGATATGACTATGGCTGATTTTGAATCACAATAGATTTGAATCTTGTTAAAATGAAATCCATAATCCGTTAACTGTGTTCGCATCCAAAGGACTTGGGCACAACAAGCGGATAGAGACACATATTCTGCTTCTGCGGTTGAGAGCGCTGTAGAGTCTTGTTTCTTTGAGGACCAGCAAACCAGCTTTTTGCCTAATAATTGAGCTTCACCGGAAGTACTCTTGAAGGTGTCTTTACATCTCGCATAATCACCATTTGAAAATTCGGTTAGTTCAAAGCCCGAATCCTTCGTATACCATAGACCTGTATTAACAGTGCCTCATAGATAACGGAAGATCCTTTTAACCTCCTTGAGGTGCTTCTCGGTTGGCTTAGCCTGGTACCGAGCACATAAAAAAGTAGCATGTACAATGTCCGGTCTACTAGACATAAGATACATTAGGGCACCAATCATGCTATGATATTTCATTGCATCGACTGGAGACCCATTTTGATCTAGGTCAAGCTTGTCTTTGATCTCCATTTAAGGATTTTTAGCACGTAGTTGGACTGGTTTATGAAGATGCCACAGGGGGATTGGTTAACTTGTAAACCAAGGAAAAACATCATTTCCCCCATCATCGAAATTTTGAAGCGGCTTTTCATGAGGTCAGAAAATAGTTGGGTATACCTAGGGTGTGTAGAACCAAAGATAATATCATCAACATAGACCTGTACCACTAAGATGTAACAATGTTGGATCAATGGTGCCTTTAAAGAAGTGATTCTCTAGGAGAAACGTTGACAATTTGTCGTACCATGCCCTTGGTGCTTGCTTCCCATATAGCGCCTTCTTTAACTTGTATACATGGCTTGGATGATCAGCATCGATGAAACCTTCAGATTGACACACGTACACGTCTTCTTTTAACGTACCATGCAAGAAATCAGTTTTCACGTCCATTTGAATCACAGTGAACGATTTGTGTGCAGCATATGCTAAGAATATCCTGATAGCTTCCATTCTAGCAATCGGAGCAAAGGATTCTTCGAAATCTATTCCTTCCTCTTTGCAGTACCCTCGCACGACCAGACGAGTCTTGTTTTGGATGACCGTGTTCTCTTCATCATGCTTGTTTTTGAATAACCATTTCAACGCAAGAGGTTTTATGTTATCCGGAGGAGGAACTAACACCCATACATCAAGCCTTTTGAAGTGAAGAAGCTCTTCTTACATTGATTCAATCCATGTAGGGTCGTTTATAGCCTCGTTGACATTCTTTGGTTCCATTGTACTCACCGTTAATGCATACATGCACATGTCACCATCTGTTCTTAATTTATTTCTTGTCAAAACTGCTCGTGAGGGTTCTCCTATCACTTGTTCTAAAGGGTGATCCTTAGTCCACTGATATTCATGAGGGTATGGTTGGTAAAACGTATGCATGTTCGATGGATCCATATATTGTGAAGAGGATGATTCATCAGCACTTGTGGATGAAGTAGCAAAAGGATTTACAAACGAATTGTCATCGAACATAACATTTGGAACATTGTCAGCAATTGTTGCGGGTTGATGCTGAACATGTTGTTGTTGTGTTTCGATCTCGTCAACATCCTGGGAGGCGTTTGGAAAATTTGTAACTTGAGAGGATGAATTTGTTGGTGTCGGTGCAGAGTCTGTTGTTGATATGGTTGTCGTTAGAGTTTGAATAAATTAAGGTGCTTAATGGTTGACCACCGACATGATCATCATACATAGCTTCGAACAGTAAATCCAATTCACCTTCAGTTTCTCGTTGAGTTGTTATTGTTGACGGATCATAAGTAAAATCGAGTCCTGAACTGATTTGTCCAGAAGTTGTACATTGAAGTTCGGGTTTTAAACAGCTTTGTTTAAAAGCCAATGTAGAAAGATAATCAAATGTCACATTCATTGTCTCCATGATTTTATTTGTCCTTTGGCTGTAAACTCTGTAAGCACAGGAATTAGCAGAATAACTAATGAAAAAGCCAATATCACCTTTTGCACCAAGCTTCCCAATATCTTCACGATCATTCTTGGGATAGCAGAGAGCCCCAAATACATGAAGAAAGGAGATATCCAGTTTTCTGTCATTAATAAGCTCGTATGGTGTTTTGTCAAATCTACAGTGAATGATGGAGCAGTTTTGAGTGTAGCACGCAGTAGCAATTGCTTCAACCCATAAGAATAACGGTGCACGAGAAAAGATCAACATTGTTCTAGCAGCCTCCACTAGCGTGCGGTTTCTTCGTTCCACTACTCTGTTTTATTGAGGGGTACGGACAGAAGATGCTTGGTGGGAGATGCCAACACTATTAAAGTATTCTTGAAGCACTTGGTTCTTGAATTCTGTGCCGTTATCGGTTCTTACAATAATGACTGGAGCTTGTAGAAGAACTGTAATTTTCTTGAGAAAGGTTTTAATCTCCTCTGGTGCTTCATCTTTTGATCTGAGAAAGACTACCCAAGTGTAACGGGAGTAGTCGTCCACAATCACCAGAACATACCGCTTTCCATTTATGCTAGCGATTCTCATTGGACCACACAAATCCATATGAAGAAGGTGTAACCTCTGCTTAGAATTTGGAACTGGTTTGGGTGGGTGAGATGCCCGTTTGCTTTTTCCTTGCTTACATGAGGGACAAAGATGTTCTTTATGGTATTTGAACTTTGGAAGACTGGTGACAAGATCATTTCTGGCAAGGTCATTTATGATGTCAAAGTTGAGATGGGATAAACGTTGATGCCATAACCATGACTTGGTAGAACTAGCACGAGCCATGAGACAAATTGGAGATGCAGAGGCCATATCATGGAGATTGATGGTGTAAAGGTTTGTTGTACGATTTCATTTTAACAAATCAACTCCTTCGAGATTTTTGACGAAACAAGTGTTCCTTCTAAAAGCGACCTTTAGATCTGAATCACAAAACTGCCCAACCGAGAATAGATTGTACCCCAAGCCCTCAATGAAATAAACCCTGGTGATTAAAATATTTCCCTATTGAAGATCACCGAAACCCATAATTGCAGCTACATGATCATTTCCAAAGCGAACGGTTCCCAAAAACTTCGAGACAAAATTGATGAGAAGCTTAAGATTCCCGGTCATATGCTTGAAACAACCCGAGTCGAAGCATCATAAACATATTTAAATAACATGCCAAGAGACAAAGTGGAATTTGGAAACCGTTTGATTATATGTTCCTGAGGGTTAGGAGTACATGCATTATCACCATTTAATTCACTAGATGCAATTAACTTTCCTTTAATGTCAAACATCTTTCCAGTGGGTGACCACCTAAGGCACATTCTAGGTTTACTAGGCGTAGGTGAAGCAAGTCTTTCTTTGGACCCTACATTCTTTGGTTTCTAGATATGTGCCTTATGTTTTGTTTGATTTTCAATATTAGAAACATTTTCCTTTTGTTTCTTACTACCAGAATTCATGTCATTCACATAATTAAGTACACAAACATCATGATTTGCAGTAATTAAACATTGCTTACACATAGCACAAACAATTTCAGATTTATCATTCCGAATAGCAAGCTTAAGCTTATTACATTCAAATGACATATGTTTCTTATTCTTAGAAAGCAGTAAATTCCTAGGGTGATCTTCTACTTCAAATTCTTTATTCTTGATGCGACTACTCTTAGACGCAAAAGAGACCCTATCATTCTTTGTATTGCTCCTAGGCTGTGGCCTTCTGTTCTTAGTAGTGATGTCTACTCCTGTAGAAGAGAAACCATTTGAGTCAGAATTAGCAGCTTTCTTAGTGATGACATGAGGTTGTGGAACAGTGATTGGATTTGTTCTAACGCTTGCTTTAATAGGTTTGTTAGGCACATACTTTACTTCCCTAGAATTCTTAAAAGGATTAATCCTAAACATTCCAGGGGCAATCACTTTATCAGTTTCTACAACCTTTGATTCTTTTGTGGTGGGTACCGAGTTTGAAGTGACTGGATTTGAAAAATCATTTGTCTTATCGACCTTTTGAAGAACCCGAGTTTTTGAAAAATTTGGACGTTCAGATTGAAATGCATTTGGTTGTCTTACAACAAACTTGTTTCGTAAAGATTGCAAAAACAGTTTCCTCTCGGTTGATTGATTTGCAAATTTAGTATTCGTACTCGTACCTTTGGTGGTGTCCTTTTGTTCAGAAACCTTATCGAATAACTGGGCTCTTAGCTTAGCATTTTCATAAATCGTGTCATGTAATTTGTTTTGCAAAGAGTCAATTATCATTTTGGTTTGAGCCCGTGTCACATTTATAGAGTCAAATAGGTTCTTGTACGCGGTCTTAAGATGAGCATTTTCTTTTTCATAATTCCGGACCTGAAACTCTAATTCTACGTTCTCATTTACAAGTTTCTAAGGCAAAGGATCAAGGGTATTTGATACACATGGAGTATCCTTACTTTTGCCCTTGTGATCTCACAACCGAGCTTGCAACCGTTCGATCTTTTGTTGCATGTCATTGTAAGCTTTATCGTATGAAATTTTGTCATATTTGCACTCTTCACATTTTTTGTACCAATCATTCCAAAGTTTAGCATATTCATTCTCCTTTTTAATGATAAAATTTTCAAATCGCTCTTTCATACGTTCAAGCTCAGTTTGGAGATTTGATGTATCTACAACAGAATTATTTTGCACAATAGACATAATATCCTGACTGACAACTGCTCTCAAGAGACGCTCAATTTCTAATTCCAGTGCCTTGTTCTTAGCAAGAGATTCATCAGCTTCATTTGTAAGAGATTGGAAGTCTCGAACAAATTTGGCTGCTTCTTTTAAAAATTGTATTTCGAATTTTTGCACTCTAGCATCAACTTGGTTAACGATATGGAAAATTTCATCTTTTACAATTTTGTGAATCTCTTGGTGAACAGAAGACGACCAATTGTGTATATCTAAAGTCATTTTTTGTTTGACAACACATTGAAGAGTCACAATGGTGCTTTTTACCTCATTTAGAAATTTTCATGCAACACTTGGTGTAGTATCATCCGAAAACTCTTCATTTGGTATAGAAATTGATTTAGAAACATTGGCCATTTTGAAAGTATTTAAAAGATTTAACTCTTCACATGACTTGGCCGTTTGAGAAACAAAACCCCCCGAAAGATGATTAATCTTTGTATAATTTATTGGTTTTATTTCTTTGTTTAGTTGTTTTATTTTTAAGCGACTCTCTTGAGCAAGTTCTAGTGTATCCTCTGAATCATACACAATTAGAGGATCATGCTTTTCAAATAGAACTTTGCCATTATACAAACTCTGTTGTTTCTGTTGAGCTTGCTTAAGATAAAAAGGATTTTGATAACCAAAAGCCATTTTCTATTCGGAGTGGTAAAACGAGTTTGGCTTAGGTGAAAGCATGTGCATCGTTTGAATCGATTGAATTTGTTTATCAAGAAGCTCGTCTTCGCGTATTTTGAAATCAGACTTCAACCTTTTCTTTTCTTCTTGAAGAGAAGAAACGGTTGACTTTCCTTTAAAATTTGTTTATTTAAGTTTGAAATTTCCTCATTCAAAACTGTTATTTGTTTACCTGAACTTAAGTGAAGTGAATTTATCTTTTTAATAATACATTGCTATTGATAAAAAGATTGTTGATAACACCTTTCAAGTTTGTCATATTTTTCTTGACTAATTTCAAAACACTTTTCTTGATTTTTATATCTAGCAAGCTGAGTGGTCAAATTAGCATTAGTTTCTCTCAACTTGCGATTGACCGAGTTGACTTTCTCAACTTCAGTTGCTAAATTATTATATAATGAATCATATAAAACACGTTTTCCCTCAACATTTGCAGGATGTTGTTCTACTGTTCCCCCACCTTGTTCCATACTAGAAACTACAAAAGTAACATTACTATCATTCTGTAGTACTTGTTGTGGTTCAGGAAATGGGCTCGAGTTGCCTCAGTATACTAGTCTTCTTAGTAACATATTAAATATCTCCAATCTTCATAGCAATTATCATGATAGTTGTACCTCAACAGGATTCGTACTGAGTCATAGTATGGGTGCTTTGTCACTCTGACGTGCTCTCAGATGTCGGATGATTGCTGCTACATTAGCCACTCATAAATGCAGTTTTCCATTATTAACTTCCGTTTATCTTAATCAAGATCCGCTTACTGCAGCACGCCATCTAAAGTCAAAAACTCTCTCAGCTATATAGTTAGATTCTGCACCTCGTCCCTTTTTGAAGGCAATCATGCAACTTGAGTCTGACAGCTAGGCTGCTGCCATCCTTTCTCCTTGGTCCTAACTGTGTAGTTCGCTTGCATGATGGTCCCAATCTCTTCATATTTGTAACACTATCTGATTACCATTATACCATTTCATTTACCCTCAGACCGAGCTGCTACAACATTACCATTCCCATTCTGATTAGCTATAACCGGGACAACAATTACCCCATTCTGATTTCTAACATTCTGAACACCCGGATTCTGAACTGCATTCTGAACAACCTAATTCCTTACATTCTGCCCAGCATACTGTCTAAACTGATTTCCCCCATTTCCTCCAACCATCTGCATTTGATTATCTTGACCTAAATTCTTACCCGGCTGAGCAATCTGCCTATTTTGAGGGTTGGATGAAATTCTCTGGTTGTTGTTGGTTGGTGTAGAGTAGTTTAGTTTGAATGCTTTGGCCATTAGAACAAGTGCCATGTTTATTGCAGTTGTAGTGTCTTCGGGATTTGGCATAGGTTGTTGCATGTAGTTCTGGTTGAATGATGGTTGTGGGTTATAGTTGTTGTTGGGTAGAGGTTGTTGTATGAAGGTACTTGATGATGGTAGATCTGGGTGAAACACTGGATAATTAAAGGGATTGTTGGAATTTGCCATGAGTGCTAAAGGATCTTGTGCTTTTGCAAGTCGTTCAACTCTTAGTTCATTTACCTCATTTTGATTGTACTTCAAGAAATCATACAACTGAGTATAATCTACTATATGCATATAGTCTTTGTGTGTGTTGAAAAATGGTTCTGGTTACAATATGTTGACTCCAATTCCGGCTTCTAAGTTGTTTAGGAACTGTGAGATTTACTGGCTATCTTTTCTATGAAAAGTGTTTGTAGGGTTCTCTTGAAATGCTTCAATCAACTTTGTGAAACGGATGATTAGTAAGACTAATTGATTCCTTCATCAAGTAGAAGTAAACCTTTCTCATTCATTAAACAACTTAGCTTCTTCTCTTGAATTCCAATGTCAGAGCCTTTCATAATGTGCTGACACGTCGTAACAAGATTTACCCTAACCAGTTTCACTATTATTATACAGCCTCCAGCTTAGATGTCTTGGGAAGACCAAGAAGAATGGTTGAATTGCCGTTGATCATCAGCTTCCATTTTTTGATTTTATGCTTTGTGAGTCATCGTCAGGTTTGTTCATGAATCGTTTCAAGAACAGATACGGTACGGGCTGCATCACCTAGTTCAGGAATCATTCGACTAACATATGGACCATTTATAATGGAATTGTAGATTAACTTTCCATTTGGTCTGCTCTTAGCATAACGAAGAAGACGAGCCGACCATGGAACATAGTGCTCTTTGTTAAGCATAGGAGGACGGTTTTCGGAACCTGCTGCGTAAATGTCTTGTTGAGTCGACATTGGAAAAGTGATGTAAAATGATAAGTTAGGATCATTTTAGTGATTATGATTTTATTATGATTAGAGTCCTTAGGATTTTATGGGATTTTACAACTCTATGACTTAAACTGGAAAAGAATAAACTTCTACGGGATTTTGCAAAGTCAAGAAGAAACCGTGAAATGAAGATCGTTTGTTGTTATGGTTTGTTGTTGTTAAGTTGATTGTTTGTTTAGTCCAAGTATAAGTTGTGAGTCCTTAATAATTATTAGTCCAAGTTTGTTTGTCATGGAAGCTTGTTAAGGTATAAAGTTTGTCCAGATCTCTACCAAGAATTCTCAGTCAAACCGCTGGTAAAGTATCAAACCGCTGCCAAGAAAACTAGACAAACCGTTGCCAAGAATGGTCAAATCGCTAGCATGAAAAGTATCAAACAGCTAGCTAAAATATGATCAAACCGCTGGCAAAGAAAATTAGGCAAATCGCTGGCATGAAATGTATCAAACCGCTGGCTAGTATATGATCAAACCGCTGCCTGTTTAAATTTAGCAAACCGCTGCCTTTACTATTTTTCTAAACCGCCACCAATTGACACAAACCGCTGGCAATGAAACTGGCAAACCGCTGCTTAGTTATAAAGACCAAACCGCTGCCAAACTTAAACCGACACTTAGACAGTTTGACAAACCGCTGTCAGTTACACACCAAACCGCTACCAGGTATAATTTTGGACAGAGTAATGTTTAGTTAAGGCCAAGAAATAGTCAAACCGCTGTGAACCTGTTTGTAAACCGCTATTAGTAGTAGCAAATCGCTACCTAAGAAAATTTGCAAACCGCCACACACAAAAAAAGTAGACCGCTACTGCCACAAGTCACTTTCGAGCAAGTACAAGTCACTTTCCTTTCCTTTGTTTGCAAGCCACAACTCGACTACAAGACAAACCAAGTACACAACTTGTAGTTATGTACCAAATCGGCTAGAAAACAACCTATGAGACCAAACAATTCAAACCGCTACAAGGAAAGGAGCTTGACTATGCCAAACCGCCACCTAGAACTACCTATCCTAAATGAGCTTAGACTAACCCAAATATGCTTACTAGGAGCCCATTTAAGCACGACATAAGATACAAATAAGCTCAAAGGAAATAAAAGTACTCTTGGACGATTCAAAACAACACCAAAACAACTTGTAGATTGATTTTCCAACTCATTTTGAACTAAAACATTCGAACAACAAAAAACCAACTAAGCTATGTGTGATTCCAAATAAGCCATTTATAAGCACACAATAAGCCGTAAAGCTAGGTCTTGAACAAGCTTAAGAATCAAGAAAGAAAGGACAAATAAGTCGTAGCTAAAAAGAAAAAAAGACAAATTAAGCTAGATATAAGCTAGGATGAGCAAATCAAAACCACTAGACAACCTTGAGCTCTTGATACCACATGTAAGCTTATCAAATCACAATTAAGTCTTGAGTGTCCCATCTGAAAACTTGTACAGCTCATCAGCCTGCATCACCCTATTCCGTTTGTTCAAGTCTTTATAGATTACCCCTGGTGGGTCAAATGATGGAGTGTAGAGTTCTTTGAATTCAATTCCAAGAAAGGTCTTTTGAGGTTTGGTGAGATTGAGTTTCTTTTGGTAACTCTCTACACCAAGCTGAACATCCTCGACTCGTCTTTTGATGATAAGACTTCTTGTGAACATACGAAGAGCCACGATAAAGTCAATAATATCACTGCCGTCGAGTTGGAATAACTTGTGTTGAACAGCAAGATGAAGCATGTCTTCAATGTCGTTCAAGTGTAGATCAATGAAGTCACCTTCTTTAAATTGTATAGCTGTCGATCAGCTTTTCTCACCACAATCTCTTCCAAGTGACCATAACCATGCATTTTCTCACCTTTCACACTGACCACACTAAGAATCTTCTGAGTAGAGTAGACTTTGTGCTTGGAGAATTTGTTTATCTGAGATCTATACCACAATTGATGCTTGGGACCCAGTGTTTGATTCCCTTTAAAGCATCTTTGTCATACCCCACCTTGGTAGCACTCCAAAGCGTAGGATCATGTCTTCAATTCCTACTATCTCATACCGTGCTGCTTTTGTCTTCGTGATAGATGTAGTGTACTTCTTTTCTAGATCTGATGATTTTAGAAATTCAAAATCGTTGTTGAAGAAGTATTCTGCTGCAACGATTAGATGACCTGGACGACCTTTCAAGGGAAGAGGTTTGGTCAAGTCAAAGGGACAGTGATCTCCTTCTGGATTGTTCCAATCAAGTTTGTCTGTTAATTCTTTGAATCACTCTTTCATGCTGTACTCAAGTTCAATGTTGCTTTTGCATGTGCCTTTCAACAGCTTGTAGACTGGTCCTACTAAGTGTGCTTTAGCAAGCTTGTCTATTGATGTGTCGTTGTGTGGTGTATATTTTTATGATTTAAGTTTTAAATTTATATTTTGCCGACTTAACCAAAAACAACACTTTAACGGGCAGTGTACCCGATCGGTGGTAGTTTCGTAGTAAGTAGGGTGTCGAACACTTGAAGCGAGGTTAAATCTCTCAATTTATTTATATTTTGGTTATCTAATCTATGTTAGTTCTAATCTAAGTCAAACCTATGCTAATCCTATGTTAGTTCTAATCCTAAATCTAAGAGGTAAAAGGG
>BQNB010010545.1:0-83747 GCA_026074375.1 Tanacetum coccineum | reverse complement strand
TAAGCGGGTCATTCTTTTTCGGAATCAAAGCCACAAACGAAGAATTACATCCCTTTGCAAGCTTACCAGAAGATTCAAATTACTTCACACAATTCCAAAAGTCAAGTTTAATTACATCCCAGAAAGAATGAAATTAAAATTATACCCATCCGGTCCGGGGGCCTTTGAACCGGCACAATTCCATACAGCTTCCTTGACCTCCTCTAAAGAGAAACCAGATTCTAAGAACTTTGCATCAACTTCAGAAAGTTTGCGAAAAAGGTTATTAGAAAAAGAAGGTCTAATCAGGTCACTTTCCTTAAACCGAGAGGAGAAATGTTCAATAGCCGCGTTTTTTATAACATCAGGGTTGTCCTCCCATATACCATTAATAAGCATCCCCTTAATGGAAGAATTTGCATTTTTCCTATTTAAAAGCGAGTGAAAAAACCTGGTGTTCTCATCGCCTTCTACCGCCCATTTTACACGACATTTTTGTCTAAGCAAAGTCACATGAAACGTGGTACGCTTCGGTACGGGAACGCGAAACGGGTACGCGGTTCGCGGGTCTTTAAAATTCGGTACGAAGGGGGGTAGGCTCATTTCGGTACGCCCCGATTCGCTTTGGTTCGATGTACCATATAATTTGGTACGATGTACCCAATTTGGTACAATGTACCATATTATTAATAATATTATTTTCCTAAATTAGTATACATATAAGCCGAAATGCCAAATATCATATACTCAAAAGATTTACTCAAATGTTTGAATTCTAAATTCTGAAACATATACCCAAAATATCAGATCATCAGAATATACCCAAAAGATCAGAATCCTAAATACTAATACTACATACTACCTAAAATATCAGAATACTACCCAAAAGATGATCAGAATACTACCCAAAAGACCAAAAGATACTACCCAAAAGATCAGATACTAGATCTAACATAAACATTACATACTACATACTACTTTAATCTTCATCTAGATTCTCTCATCGCATGTCTTCCATTCTTGAAGCCGAGCCTTCCAAGTATGCACTTTCGAGATTCACGTCCCACTTCTTACTCGGTCTCTCTTTGTAAGATTCTGAAAACCTTGATATGAGACGAATATTTGAATGAACAAATACCAATTTATCGGCTCTTTTAGTATTTAAGCGGTTAAATTAAACTCATGGTTAAAGGCTGTACCAAATCCGTACCAATTAACTTTGGTACGCCATACCAATTAACTTTGGTACGTCGTACCAATTAACTTTGGTACGCCGTACCAACAGACTTCGATACGCTGATTGATGTGCTTTGGAAACGCCGAATATAGCGATCCAGATCGCGATCCCGAGCGATCCGAGTCGCGATCGTACCGCGTTTCGGTACGAACGATCTGAAACGCGAAACGCGGCCGAGTCAGCGTTTCCTGTGACTTTGGGCTAAACCACCCAATGAATTTGACTTTTTTAAAATCTGTATGAATAAAGGAAATGCAGAGGTAGGTTTAACACGACGGGATGGGGGTAAGGAATGAATGGAAAGAATTGGTAGAAATAAGTGATTTGTGAAAATACACCAATTCTCTGTTTAAATGATGGTTCTATGGTAGTCGAGTTCTTACTGGAAACTACAAAAGTACATAACTGCATATCAATTATGAAGCAAATTACCTCTAACACGACATTAGCTTCATGGTTAAATGTTTTACAAAGAATCTCATAGCTCTTCTCCTCTCCAATGACTTCCATCTGCAAGATTATGACATATGTCAAGTAATATGAAGCAGCTTAAAAAAAACATATATTTAACTTAATTAATGTAAAATGTGTAAAAGGAAGAACAAAGAAACGCAAATAAACATTAGCACTAAATGATATCTTTGTAATTGAGAAAACTTTACATACAAAACTGATCAACTTTGGATGGAGAAATTGCTAATATACCTGCACATCAAAGGTTTAGAAACAAATATGGCATACTAATCCGCTAAGAGAACTTATGAGCATGCACAATAACATAACTCGGTAAACTATTGGCCATCTAATTAGTGTATCAAACACTTTATAATGCTAATCCAAACACACCCTTAACTAATACTCTGCAAAGAACAAAGAACGTAATACCACTGATAAGCGGAGACATCTACCCTATAAAATATACAATGTGACTGCATATAGGCAGATGGCTAACCCAATCTGTTTATGATTCGGGTCTGACATAATCATATTATGACCATTATCACTTGTTGACACTTTCTCAACCTTGTTATTTTTCGATTCAGCAAATGAGTCAATAACAACAAAGCAAATAGAACTATTCGAGCTGATACAACTATTATTTCTAGTTTTATCTTTCCCCTTTTTTTGTAGTACCTCAGCTTGAGCCTCTGCAATCTCTTCTGTGGAACTATTCTTTTCTGTCACTTCTTCACTCTCTAATTATAATAAGACATGATCTGGCCCTATGACCTTACGAACCAAGGGGGTGTTTGGATTAGCAGTTTTTTGGGCTTATGTGCTTATTTGAGGGGCAAGATATCATTGTGTATTATTTGATTTTCTAGAAAGAAGTAGTACCTGCATTGACATATATAACACACTCCTGTAAACAGTAAGGTAAACTGAAAACGGAAAAATGGACATGTAGATAAGAAGTTAGAATATATGGTAATTTTGGTATGGGTCAATTATTCAGGTCAGGTTGACCCAAAACCGTTAGTGTAGCATATGAAGGTGTTTCTTATCTGCTAGAAGTAATTAATGTAAAAATAAGTTAATATGCAGATAGTCCCAAACACCCTCGATAATACTTTAATACTTTAATTTTTAACTACTATCATAAGGGCTTTATCGACACAATGGCCGGATAAAATAATCAGTGAGCAACAAAGTAAAATAGGAAAAAAATGTTTGAACTATCAAAGAATTAACGGCACAAATGTTATACAGCTAAACAATGCAAGTGAATTTATATTGTACCTTATAATTTGTTTTTCATCGTCGCTAAATTGATGTTTCTGTTCGTCCGGTTAAACAACATCTTGATCAATATTTTCCCTACCTCCCAATTCGACATAGTCTGCACGTGGTTTCCCAATGACCGATTGATCCTCAACCATTAGTTTGTGACAATACCATGTACACACAAATTTCAAAAAATTATCATACTTATAAGATAATATACCAAAGGAGTTTTAAATAAGCTTGTCCAAACACTCCTAAAAATGCAGCCTAGAAATTCATAGTACTAAACACCTCAAATTTATATATATAGTCATTAGATCTAATCCCAATCTAATGACTTATTTCCATCTAGTTGAGCATACAACTAGTTGATAAGCCTAAACGTTAAGTTATTCAAAACACCCTTTAACGACCTAATGACCTATTGCCATTGTTAATTACTTCCAAATCTGACGTTTTCCAACAAAAATTTAATCATTAGTACTTGATGTGCAACATTGATCCATTTATCCATTTATACATTTATTCATGGCCTGCCATTGGGATTCAGTTTCTATCTTACCTCTTGGCCTTTTACTTATTAAAACAACATTTGCAACATATTTGTAAATGTAAAAATGATCCATACCTGACAATCAATGTAAAGAAACTGAGGAGGATTGCAATAATGAGGATTTCGTGGGTTTTCAACCACATCATCCATGAATGATGCGTAACAACACAACCCATAGTCACAACCAACCCATTTTATAGTCAAAAAACAAAATCAAATATTTATTCTTTACCTGTATACATACTTTCTTGCTCGTACCGAGGGCTGTAAATACATAAACACATTCTCCGTTCCTAGGGACGCAAACCTCCTAAACACCAGAGTCGTCTCGGGGTTTTAGGTGGCCCTAGGCAATAATAACATAGAGACCCTGTTATACTTGTAAACTAAAAAGAAATTGCATATAAACTTGAATTATATGCACATATATGTATAGTATTATACATATGTATATGCAAAAACTAATAATAATGTGGCCCATTTTAAGTGGAGGCCCTGTGCGACAGCACCTACTGCACACCCATCTAAGACCCCTCTGCTAAACACCATTACCTCCTCTTTCAAAGCCACAATACTGAAACATAAAAAAACATATTTAATCATTTAATCAAACACTTAACAAACAACCAATCTCACAAACCCATTAACCAAATCAATTACCACCAAAAACCCATTTCACAAATCCATAGAAAACGAATATACAAACAAAATTAACGTTATCGTAGTTATAAAAAAACATATTAATAAAAAACATTCAAAGAAAGCCAACTTCTTTAATTGGGGTATGGTTTTGAGGAAAAGAGTTGATATGTAAAACTAAATCTGTTATAATATAGAGCGATTAGATTACCTTCCGATAAGAGGACTCAATCTTCTTGAACTTTTAGACTCCCAATTTCTATTACTGATGCATTAAAACCGCCCATACATGCACATTCAATCAACCGCCCCTTCCTCTTCATATACCTCCACATTCAACTCACCTAGGAAACTGAGTTTTAGAAAAGAAGTATTTGGTTCGGAGTCATTAATACTGCAGTAATTGTATCTTGAAACTGAATTTTATATATTATGTTAGAAAAGCTTATTTGATGTGGCTTCTTGAGAAAGGGTGCAACTTACATAAGGATGATTCTCACTTATCACACTTCACAGATATAAGTTTGTAAGCTAATAAGCAAATAATCTAAACACTTCTATAATTCTTTAAGCTAATAAGTCAATAATCTAAACACTATAAGTCTATAAGCTAAAAGTTAACAATTGAAACTTTTTATTTTCATTTAGGCATTTCATCGAACACTTGGTGTTCGTCAAACAATCAGAGCATTCAACTCAGCCTCAATTAATACTGAATACCCATTGTTTTTGTCAAATAAAGGAAAAAAAGAAGAAAAAAACATAGAAAGACTGAGATAACAAACCAAATGAACACGAAATTCATTTTTCTAATCAATTTAAAGAGTTTAAATTAAGCCTAAATTTGAATTTAAGAATAATCAAAATGGAGATTAAAAACTTGAAAAATAGAGAATGCACCTTCAATTTCATATTTTTAACCAATAGATGAGACACCAAGAATATAAGAAGCCGCCTGATAATCAATAAAAACAAACCCAAAATTAAAGACTATATGAAATTAAGTTTTTACTTTTTACATGAAATGCTGATGAAACAAACCTGCTTATGAGGAATTGAGATGTCCAGATTAGGTTTGCTTCAATTTCGATTGTATATGATCTAATAATAGATGAAAACAAATTAACAATACTTACATAAATTTTTAAGCTTTGTTTTGCAATCACATAGTGCAACCTTCGCCGGAAAACTCAAAAGATCAAAGGAGTCTGATGTTGTGTGTGTGTTGGTGAGCCAAGAACTCTTCATATCTATGGTATTCATTAATACGGGGCAAATGAAGAGTGTAATATTGAAGACGAATATTGACTGTGGCATCATAAAGGCTGCGAATTGAATAAATAGAAAGAACTGAAACGATGACAGGTACAATTACGGGGCAAATGAATGGTGTAATATTGAAGCCGAATCTTAAATATGACATCATAAAGACTGTGAATTGAATGACTACAAAACTAAGTCTTTTATAATATAAGGATGCAAGTCTACAAGACAATCAGGCACATGAGGGTTCTTTATTAACTCTTCTTTATTAAATATGCGCTAACAATCGTTCTTTATTAAATATACACTTACAATCAGGCGCATGCGGGCGCGAATGAAAAATAAAACGCGCCATAATGTCAGGTTCATTTTGGTAAGTTAGAAAAATATAGTATGGATTGGTAAATGGGTTGTAAATATGGTCCGAATAAGTAATTTAGTTTAATTATAAAGGCCACCATTTGATCACATTTCACCAAGATAACAATCCTAGTTCAATGCACAACAACACGAATTCTTGACTCAACTTCAATTCCACAACACAAATGATTTTATCTTCTGACCACTTATAGTTGTTGGTAAGTAACCAAATGATCCACTATTATTGAAAATGAATTTTTCTTCATTCGTGATGCGGAAAAATAACTACATCCTGGCTTTTACGAAGAAAAAGGTATCAAGAGAGCAAAATAATACGAGTAATACCTATTAATTGTAGTGGTGTGTTTACTGAGAAAGCAATTAAACTTTTTCTTTTAAAAAATCAGATTTAGTAATGTTGCTACAACATGTCATTTGTAAGATATAAATTTAAGACTTTAAGAGGTAGTGTGATTCTATCTGCTCTCTTTGTATCATCTCTTAATTACTTTATCATTTCTGTTTTATTTATGACAATTACTTGTACCCGAGATTAGCAATTACTTTCTTTCGAAATTCATAAATACTTTTTCTTACTTTTTTATGCGGACAAAAACTTTAAATAAATGTTTACATCATCGCCATTGACATCTAAAAACATACATAAAGTAACCAAGTGACTTGGATAAAAAATAAACCAAAGGACTTGGATAAATAGGTATAAATATTTTTAGCCTTGTGAAGAACAAATGGTTGAGGTGGATAATGCTATAAATCAGCATTTGGCCATATGTGCTCTCCTAGATCTACCGTACTAAGCCACCCTTGAATGTCTGCATATCTATTTTTTAAAATAGCGTTAGATGATCAATCTGGATTAAGACAGCTGTTGGATTATGAACTAGATGTGCCTATCTGTTAGGATACCAAGATGCCGATTGCTTTTCCACTACAACTATACACTATTAAAAACTCAATACTCTATATAACGTTTCTCTTTTTACTATATTGTGCAAAGGACATTGTTCATACATACTTGCGTGCCCCATAGAAACAAAGAATAGTATCAAAAGATACAAAACATGACACTCTAATCCGCTGTATCTTAACGTCTCAAACTTCTGTGCATGGTAAAGTTAATTGAGCAAAACTACTGTGATTTATTTTTTGTCGAAAAGACAATTCTTATTCTATCTCACAAATATATATTTCACAACATGACTCCCCCACGCAGGTCGAACCCACAACCCTTACTGGTTTCTGGGGAATCTACAACTTAACCAGTGGCCACCACAGTCCAATGTCAAATCCTACGTGAATCATTGTTCAGGCCGGTCCGTATAACAATAGAATATAAACAATGAGATAACTACAACGTAGTAAAAGCTCAAACTCCACATTCTTAGTAGTTGCATATTAAGATAATTGCAAAAAAACAAAACAATGGCAGTAACATCGGCTGTATCTAATCCAAAGAAGAAAAATTGAGATGGAAGAAAAACAGTCAATGTCAGTGTCATCTTTAGAAGTTACCGAGGCAAACCACATACAAAACACTCAACTATGCAAACAACTATGGTGGTTCAACCCAACTATCAGCAGCGAACGAAGATATAACACTAGTTGAAAGAAGATATATCACGGGATTTTGGTGTCTCTTTTATCCAGCCATTTTAGAACAAATTGTGGATTGCAATAACGTTATTGTGTAAACAATATTGTGACTTTTTGTCCACAATCAGGATCTTAAAGAATGGACTTCCAAACTAATTTTGTTCTCAAACTTTCATGTTAAAATACAAACACGACCTCTTTGAGCTGTCAAGACGACTGCTCAAATTCAGGGTCTAATGGACATAACTGCCAGTGCCCGATATATTTCTCAGCATGACAGTACGTCCTTCCCGAACAACAGGACGAAAAAGCCAGGCCTTGTAAACATATCCATATCCAAATGCATACACATTATTTTTTACTGTCACTATTTAAAATATAAAGAAAATATTAATGATTGTGTACCTTCCGATAAACAGGATACTTTCTCCAAACTGAAGCAGATCCTGAACCATGTCGATATGACCCCGAACCGCCCGACCAACTCGACAAGTTAAGCCAACTACAACACCTTTTCTATTTCTGACTGCATATATGCAGTGCAAGGGTTCCAGTGATGTCGGCTCTATTAACCCCACAATTGCGCCAATGGCATTTTTGGCATACTCTAGTTCCTCCATTGATCTTTGTTTATTAACCATTAGTACTTATTAATTTAACTACAAAAGCCATTCAAACAAACAAAAATTATCCATTTTTATATTATTCTTATCATATGCTAATAAGCAAAGATACGTTTACCTCAGTATCTCTTAGGTATTTTCGACCTGAGCCGCCAAGGAAGCATGCCACTGGAAAACGACCTAGATCCAGTATTGGATAATCCTGTTTGGAGTATTTGGATAATCCAAACTGCTTCTGCTTGTCATCTTATTTTCGGGTAAAATAGAAGGTTGGGATTTTCATATTTCAAAGAGCTTACTTTAGATTTGCGGCCCCGTAATGTTCAGTTCTATATGCCATACGCATATCCAAACACTATTTCCTAAAGTGCTTATTGTTGGAATATGTTAGTCGGTTTCGCAAGTTATACGTTAGAAATACGTGAGCCTATTGGGGGCACACGCGTTAGACACGAAGACTATGTTTTACTTCACGATATAATTTAAATAGTCGTTTATTTACGTTAATTGTTTAACTAGTTTAACGAATATTTAAAATAAAAACCAAAGGGACTAAAAGGAACAAAACCCGAACCCGAGGGATGCCTTAGTTTGGCCGAATCCCATGAGGCTTCTAGAGGGGGTGTTTGTTCGGCAATAGGAGAGAAAAAAAAAGAGGGGAAAAGATTTGGATAAATTAGGAATTTATACTAATCTTATTATACAAGAATTAGGTTTGGGAGGCTATATATACACCCACCCTATACCTCATTCTTCATTGATTCAATCCCTAAATCACTAAAGAGTTTTGGTGCTACCCTCTCTCCCAAAAACTCCAACCGAAACCCTAATACTCTAATTAGGATTTTCGGTTCTTCCTTTTCCCTTCAATCGAATTAGATCAAAACCCTTTTAGGGTTTTTGGTTGTTCTTGTTTTCCTACTCAACGATTCAAGATCCACTCATGGTTTTTGGTTGTTCTTGTTTTCCTACTTATCCTTGCTTGGCGATTACAAAACCCAAACTTAGGGTTTCAGTTTGTTTGTATTCGGATCAACCGAATTAGAGTAAACCCTAATTAGGGTTTGACGATTTTCGATTCAAGGTTATTCGGTTTTATTGGTTTTCGGTTCTAGCTTAATTGGTGCGTTTGGGAATCGATTCAACACAAGGTGTTTGGTTCGTGAAGGTTGACTAGCAATTGACTCATACTTGGTTGACGTGTTTGTGTGAGCAACCGTAGAGGTGGTAATTTAACCACTATGTTTTCAAGATCAAGATTCGGCGTAAGTTTATTGATTTTTATCATTAAACAAAAGGTTAGTAAATTACTTGCTTAATTTATATGTGTTAATCTATATGCTAAAACTAGATCCATTTCGATGCGTACTCGTAGCTAAATTGGTTACCTAGTATGTCAAATCCCAACAGTGGCATCACGAGTCAACTCGTTTTGGCATTAGGGTTACATGTTTTGAATTATATCATGTCTTGAATTGTACACGCCTAGATTTAATTCGCATGCTTGATCTGCTGCGTTTTATATTTTTTTATTGTTTTTTTGCAAATATGGCAAAAATTATGCAAATCCTTGCCATAATTAAATAAAATATGTTAGATCTAGATCTTGAAAATTATTAATTGTTAATATAAGTTAAAAAGGAATTAAAATTAAATTGTTAATTTAGTAGTTTTGTTTCTTTTTTAATTAATGATTATTTTGGAAAGTAAATCACACTATATATCTAAAAGATCTTTATTTTTATTTATGGTAATAAAATCTTTTATTTGGGAAACTAGATCTTTTAAATATTTAGTTTGCTTTTGTTTCCTTTTCCGGCCATAAAACCTACTCAATCACTTCTTGTGATGAATGGGGCGATCTAGGCACATTGATGAAAACCTAGTGAGGGTCTTATGGTTCTCCCATTGGGGAAGACTCGCAAGAAAACTCGGATTCTACATGTTTACATGTTTTATTTAATGTCATCTTTCGTATTCGTCTGCTTATGTGCATATTTTTACTTGATTACTCGTTTACACGCCTAATATGTATGCAATACGGACTAATACTTAGAGTGAAAGATGATATTAAAACCAGTCTATTAATTACACGCCTAAATATATGTTCATTGTGACCTATTATTTGATTCGTGGAAAACTTGCTTTTTGAGAAAATTAATAAGACTCTAAACTATGAAACTTGATTTCAAGATTAATTAAAAACTAGACATTATGGATTGTTGGGAAGTACGGCTCATCCACTAGAACAAACTATAAGAGAAGTTTAAGGAGGAATTTCCTAAAGAATTCAGGTTTTTAATAAGCTTCGCGCTGACCTGGTTCTTCGCTTCTTTGCGCGTTCGATTGGAGTTACCGTGAACCAATTTTATCCCTACAATGTCATTTATAAAAGGTTTTTAAAATTAGCGCTACAAAGTTGTTTTGCATGCCTCTTTATAAACACTTTTGACACTTTTATGTGTATACCCCATAGTTAAACTTTAAGTCAATGTCATCCAACCAAGAACACGTGCATTTCGCTTGTCCGCTCTGGTCAGACCTCAGGGTCATTCCAACCCATGGCAAATTTGGTTCACTGGTCAGACCTCTAACTATTTTTGCACGTTCTTGCTTGGTAGACATAAATCGGGTAGTCCTGGTCAGACCTCGTGCTCGAGGCATAAGATGAGAACTAAACATTCTCTTGACATTATTACGTGTTTACTAATGTCTAGACTAGTCTTATAAATCTTAGAGTTGCATCAAATGCAATTAACGCTCGTCGCTTACCTCTTACCCTACTTGTTTTCGTATTGGTCAGACCTTTGTTAATAAGTGGGAGGTCAAGTTGGATCTTAGTCTTAATTAGTAAATTAATTGGGTAGTTAAATCTGTTAATAATTTAATTTTCGAAAATACTAAATTGAACTTTCTATATTCTGATTAATTGTGTTATTGCAACATAATTCGTAAACGAAAGTTTGTTTCTCATAGAAGACAAACATAGTCTCTTTTCCTGGTAAGAAGAGTGAGAGCTACTCCTATCTCTTCTCATTGGTTGACAAGAAAAAAATAGGGTTATAATTGAATTTTTTCCTCAATTATATTTAAACTCAATTTAAATCTTTCATTACCCTTTTCCGGTTATGAAATCTTTGAAAGATAGAATATTTTATGTAACTGGAGTACATTTTGTCTATAGCTACCAAAATAATAACATCTTGCACTTGTCACGATGTATGAGTTTAAACCGCAATGAGTAAAGAAAATTACAAGCAGGTCTTCTAGGCATATTTTCTTGGACTCATTTCATTTCTTATAGTGCTAAACACCCTTGTGGCTAGGCAGACCGATTAAGGAGGAACTGCATGCTAAAATGTTCAAGTTAATGAAAGCATGAATGGTTAGTCCCTCATCTACATAAGTAAAACTTCATATACTCTGGTCAATACCTAAGTACATTGCTACTTGTAGGCATTCTAAGAGAGTAGGAAAGTAAATAAATCGCTATTTGCTATCTACTGGTAATGTAACACTTACAATGTTGACAAATCCAGTAGGAGTTTTGCGTTTTATTACAGAAAATACATTCCTATGAGGTTGTCAAATTCAGTTGGGAGCTACAAGATTCAATTCTTCTCATTACCCATATTTATTACTAAGCTTGCTTGGAAATAATGTCATAAATTTCCGAATATAACCAACCATTGTTTTAAGGAAAATTGGCATTTTAAATTTTAAAAGATAGCCAGGCTGCCTTTTCGATGTGCTTTCTAAAACGTTATCTATAGAATAATAAATCAAAATTCCTTAATTTCAACATTTATGGGTTTTGAAATCTACTTGTAATAACCATGACACTATCATAATTGTTTAAAACATCGAACGCTTGTCGTATGGTTTGTCTACTTTAAATAATGTTGTCTCGTACACAAGTGGGAGAAATCTTAAGTGTGTGCAAGGAACAACATATAACAATATGATTATTGGTTTCTCTTGACCGCAAGGTAAGAAAACTAATAAGTCTACTAGGACTTAAACACACAAGATGTTTGTTGCCCTATTGTATTTAAAAGTCAAGATATAATATAAAGATACTTCAACTTATTGACTATATGATTTAGTCAAAATAATTATGGTTAATTATATTGATCATAATTATAAAGTATATAATATCACTTGAGAATTAACTATTTGAAACTCAAGAGTTTGCGTTCATGATTACTTTAGTTAGTATAATTATGTTTACTTGTTAAGACGTAATTATAAAGTCCTTGAATTAATCAATGACTTATAACATAAAGTATGTAGTAACATTGTTATGTCTTCTTGTTAACACATTAACATGATGTCCTTGAATTATTCGAAGACTAGTAACGTATAACTTGACATGTTCTGTTTCCGTGAAACCCATGAACATCAAGAGTTTAACATAAGGTCCTTGAGACTTACTCAAAGAGACTCATAACGTATACTTTGACATGTTCTGTATTCCTTGAAACACATGAAACATAAAGTCTTGTCCTATTCAAAGATAACTACGTTATAGCTTAGCACATGGTTTTAAAATAACTTTGTATTCAATTTCGCTCGACCCATTTGGTGAGTATACTGATCCCAAGAGAATTAAGTTAACTAAGGAATTTCTGATTAGTCTCACAATTCCAATACTCACGCATACCACGATTATTATGGTAATGTCTAATGCTTTGAAACAAACTATATTCATATAGTTTGATTTCTGATAACTTTAATTGCTCTACCTCTAAAATCGATCAAGGTTTATAAATTTTGTCGTGTGTCATGGATACATTCAATATAGTTCAAACCAAGAAGGTATTCAAGACATTATCTATAAATGGATTGGGATGAATCCTATTATGTCTTGATTAAGTTCTGAATTACATTTAAAAGTCAAGATATAATATAAAGATACTTCAACTTATTGACTATATGATTTAGTCAAAATAATTATGGTTAATTATACAATCATGATTATGAAGTATGAAATTAACTTGAAATTACTACTGAACTCAAGAGTTTGCGTTCATAATTACTTTAGTTAGTATAATTATGTCCTTGTTAAGACATAATTATAAAGTCCTTGAATTTGTCAATGACTTATAACATAAAGTATGTAGTAACATTGTTATGTCTTCTTGTTAAACATAAACATAAGGTCCTTGAATGATTCAACGACATATAATGTATGCTTGACATGTTTTGTTTTCTTGTAAACACATGATCAAAGAATTCTTGAACTGTTCTGTCTTCTTGTGAACACATGAACATGGAGTTAATGTACTTATTCAAGAAATATACATTATAGCATGCACTTGGTTTTAAAATACTTTGTATTCAATTTGGCTTGACCCAATTGGTGAGTATTTGATCCAAAAAGAATTAAGTTATCTAGGGAATTCTGATAGAGTCTCACAATTCCAATACTCATTGAATACCACACTATTATGGTATGTCAAATGTGTTGAAACAAACTATATTCATATTGTTTGATTTCTGATAATTTTAATTGCTCTACCTTCAAAATCGATGAAGGTTAGAAATTTGCGTGTGTCATGGATACACTTAATATAGTTTCAACATAGAAGGAATCCAAGACATTATCTATTTACAGATTGGGATGAATCCCATTATGTTTTGATTAAAATTCTGAAATTTGTTAATATCTTATAAAGCATATTATTAACAAGCTGGAGATGAAAACTATAAAATGTATTTTGATTGTCCTATTTAAGAATAATTTATTGTCGCTTAAATACTTAGTATTTAGAGATGTGTCTCTTCTTACAAAAGTAAGTGGGAGTATCTATAAATTTTGAAGATAGTCAAGAACAAAATACAAAATACATAACCTTCTGAACAAAATACATAATCTTCTTACAAAACTAAGGTTTAGCATGAAAATGTCGAACCAAAGTATAATGTAACTCTCATTCATAAATCCGTAAGGATGCCTCATCAATAGAGTGATATTTTTATATCAATGCTGAGAAATATTAGTTAAAAGGTCATAATAAACTTGTTAACTAATAAGATGAATTATAACATCTACATCTTGGATCTGATAAATATCTTAGAACTATGAATGACAAGATGCAGTCCAGAAAAGACAATCAATGTTTTGAGCTTGATTGATCTTTTACCAAACAGTAAAATATGAGGTTAGAATGAGTTTCTTTTGAAGAAAGGTTCATAAGGACAAGATTGTATACATATTAATGCCTGACTGATAATAAGAGTTTTAATCTTACTCAAGCAATTTACTATGATTAAATCTTTCTTTTCTACACGCATTAGTTATATAAAGATAACTAATTGTCATACAGGTTTCCTTGAATCTGTCATATGGCGAATTAAGGATCATAACTCTCTTCTTATGATTACCTTTTGCGAGGACGGTGTTTAATCAAAAGGTTATGAGTTTAAAATAATCTTTAGTATACAAGATAATAGAATCTAAGTGTGAACTGAATCATGCATCTAGGAGCTGAGATCTTACGTTTAATCACAATATGGTTTTTGATTAAATTAAGATATCTCTTGAGTACATCTGACATCAAGTGGGAGCACTATGTTTTTTCCTTAATTCATTTGTTGTGTAACAAATTAGAGGTATCATTCCATCTAAGATAGATGTTAATCCTTGAGGTTGGAATGAAACTTCACTTGCGAATTTTAGGAAATTAAACAAACGACCTTGGAATGAATGTTTAATGAAATAAACATATGCGGAAATTAAGTCCAACACAATGCAATACATCATTGAAGCAAGTCTTAAATGATATATTTCACTTGAGATAATTTAATACATGGATGGAAACCTTGTGTTTTTAACGAAGGATTCATCATGTATATCTTATATTGTGTATGAGACTGGTTGTTACTTTTGCACAAGAGCAAGATGAGCTAACAACAACAGTATCTAATTGAGAGTGTTTAGATGACTGATAACAACAGTATCTAATTGAGAGTGTTTAGATGACTGATAACAACAGTATCTAATTGAGAGTGATTTAGATGATTGTTAAAATAAATGTTTATGAATTATATAAGGCATAGTGTTGTTTGTGTACACTGATGCTAGAGAATAATCGATTCTAGTTAAAGTAGGATTTTATCATTTATGATAAATCTGCTAACTAGATAAGCTCAGCTAAGAGCATTGTTGCAATACACATTAAAGAATGAGAATACTTTACATTTTAAGAAACTGTAAAGATGACTGTCTGAGATAAGTATGTGGGTGACTACAAATACCTCATAAAAGGTACTGTCACATTTCCATACTATGATTCTTGCAATAGTATGCAAATATACATACGACACTCATCATAGCGTTCAAATTCTTCACAAATTTGTGAATTTGAAACAAGTATTCAGAAAGTTTACTCAGATAACTATTTAGCTGTCTTGTAAAGAAAAAGTTGAGAATGTTGGATACATTGGACTTCAACTTGCTAATTAGTTTCATGCATATCTGTTTTTTAGTATTTGGATAATTGGGATGTAAGACAATTTTTACTTTCTGATGAATGAAGATACGTGGTATTTGTTATTCATACATATAATAATTGTTATCCTGTATTTGCATGTTTAATCCTTGAATGATTTATCATTCTAAACATGTCCATTGTCGGTTAACAATATGGGAGTATTGTTACATAAGACAAATGTGAGTGTTGGTTATATTCTTTGAATATATGGATGGTTCCCGCCAAACTCATATGTTATTCACAAGGGATGCATATTGGACACCCCAACCTTCGAATATTTACTTTTGGATCCTTAGTCATGAGTAAAATATCAAAAAATGGTTAGTTAAGTCATCCTTAGACTTGAGAATACAAACAAGTTCTGGTATGTGTGAATATCACTTTTTAATTCTAAGTCAAACGCTAACCTAAAAATGGTAGTTATAAAGGCTATTATTGGAAGTGATGTGAAGCAGCATTCACAACACTTGTATTCAACAAAGAATTTGTTCCTCCACTTGATGTGCAGTATGATACCATTGGCGCCTCTCCAGAATTAATCAGATAATTGTGTGGCCGCACCCAAAGGGTAATGCAAGATGATTCTTGATTACATTTGGTATATCTGTATTAAGTTCTATAACGAGAATCTAAATGGTTAAACTATATGGAATGAGTTAGGATCCATATCCATGGTTTAACGGTATATATATTATATATATATATAAAGATAATGGCCCCGGTACGGTAATTTCCATATTCCTATAAATTCATATATAGTACGTTTGGTTACCTATCTGGCTATCACAACACGTACATGATGGAAGTTCATAGGTGTAAAATGGGCAATTATCCTACACCGAGGGCCATACCCTTTATATATATATATATATATATAATAAAATATTATAAATATATAATATATATATAAATATCACATAATTATGGGTATAATATATCCCTAGTCAGTTTGTGTGCCATGAGCTTAGACGCAATAATACACTATTGATACAGTTTTCTATAATAATTGTACTCATTTATGATAACTTATATTCACACTATTTATCATAAACCTATGAATTTCACTCAACCTTTGTGTTGACCCTTTTATGCATGTTTATCCCAGGTAATTGAGCAACTTATGAAATGGAGTGGCATGGACTTGAAGATGGCTAAAACCTGTTATCATTCACTTTATGTTTTTAGATTTTGGGACCTGCCTTTGTAAAACTCTGATTTTAAATGAATGATAACGTATCTTTTAAAAACGTCTCTTTTGAGTCATTTTCTATTATTGTGACTGTGATTCATGAAGTAATACCCCAGATTAGCTTCCATGCTATATTTATCAAATGAGGGTGGTATACAAGAGTGGGATCAAGCTCACGTTAATAGAGAAAATGGTAAAACTACTATAACTACTTTTCTTTTGCCATCAATGTCCTAATGTGCTACCACATTTCCTGAATAGTGAAGATGCTACTACTTTTCCCGAATACTATGTAAAGATACATAACTATTATACTATTATATAAGTAACTTATGTTATCTACTATTGGGTTGTTATAGTCATGTCTTCGTCCCCTCACTCTACTATCGTCCCCTCTGATTCCGATATTGAAGATGTTTTTTTCTCTACGAACATTTTGAACTATTTCTCAGCCTCATCAAGAAACATTTTTTTCCTAGCTATCCCAAGAGAATTCATCACCTAAAACACTAATCTCCTATTGATCGCTCATACCAGTATCTCCTATTCTCTCAGCTCTCTAGCCATTAAATTCCCGAAAATTTTCCCGTTGTATGCTTGCAATACTCCGAAATGAATCACAAGTCCTTTTTATAATACCTTCACTATTGATATTACTATATATTGTATGATTTCTAAATTATGTGTTGTCCTTTAGGTATATATGATAGAGTGCCTCCCAAGAGAACATCAACATCCCCCCTGCAAAAAAGCACCACTATGACTACAGGCTGCCTTTCGGCAACTGGATTACGGATGTAATTGCTTCCGCAGCTCTGGACGCACAAGTTTGCTGCATGGCAAAATGCCGACAATCCGAAAGGAACACTGAACCTCGAGAAATTACTGTAGCAAAAAAGAAACTACAAAAGAGGTCATAAACTGTCAACTCTTTCTACTTCAATTGTACGAAAAGGAGCTATTAGACTCATCCGCTGGTTTAAACGTACTGAATCGGTATTTTCCCGTAGCAAGTGTGTCGAGGAAGACAGAGTGACATTTGCTACTGGTACTCTAACCAATGACGCCTTATCCTGGTGGAATGCATACACCCAACCTATTGGGATAGAACAAGCCAACAGGATCACCTGGACCGAATTGCAAAGACTCTAACCATAAGTATTTATTGCCCACAACAGAAGTCAAGAAAATGGAGAAGACACGAATTTACAACTGGTTGTGAAAGAGATATCTCAAGATTACATTAGAAGATTCCTAAGAATTACAGTCTCTTAGTCCAAACATCGACATGCCAAATCTGAGAAACTCATGGAAAGTCTTCAACAGTGGATAACCCAGGTATATTGAAGGAAATTGTACACCTCAAAGCCTCAAACTTTGGAGGAGGCCATTTAACATAAGCACCAAAAGGTTAATGGATCAAGTAACAAAACACAATTCTGTGTAAGAAACCAATGGTCACAAACGAAAGTTTGATCATGGAAGAAATACCACCGACAATAACAACTACCCTAATAATCATGACAACAACAACTATCCTAATAATCGCAACAACAATAACCACTCCAACAATCACAACCACAACAACTACCAAGATAACCGCAACAATAACAACCGTAACAATGATTACCACCAACAGCAGAATAAAAGACAAGAAACCTTCAGAGCTTATACTGCCAATAATGGGTATACTGGAAATCATCCCTTATTGAACAGGTGCACCCTGCATCACCATAGACCTTGCAATGTCAAGTGTTCGAACTTGGTAACAGATAGGTCATCTAACCAGGAACTGCAGAAACAAAAGACCAGCCACTAGAAACAACCTACAACCAGTATTCGTAACTTGTAATGCATGTGGAGAGAAAGGGCATTATGCAAATCAATGCTCAAAAGCAAACAACAGGGCCACTGGTGAGCCTACTTACTAAGGGACAAGATTGCTTTGTTCGCATTAGGATTTCTACCCTAGAAACAACTCTCGAGGATACTTAGGTTCGCCACCAGATATATATGAAGGAACTTTTGAAACCCACTTCATAATCTTAAAAACCCCAAACACCAAGCTACTATCCTTGTCATTTATTACTTTTATCTAGAATCCTACCACGAGACACGTAGCATAAGTATCAACACTTGTAAATTTGATATTGTAAGATAAAGTTATCCATGAATTAATAAAGTGATAATTCCGTTACAACCTCGATGTCATAATGTAACAACCCCAAAAAATGTGTCGCAGCGAAATATGGTCAGGGGTGTTACTTCATAATACAATAGGCAAAGATACAAGAGAACGACCTTAAATGTGTCGTTGAAAAGAATCACGTAGAGTTCTTTTGAATTCTGATATATAACATTTTGTCACCATAATTTCATCACAATGAAAGCTTGAAAATAACCAACGAGATTTGATCATTATTGTATGTAAGTAAAAATCCATGAATGAAATCTTGTCAATTGTTAGACTCCATTACACAATCAAGTAAGCCAACGCAAATCTAATTCCACCTGAGAAAAACATGCTTAAAAGTGACTCAGTTCAACATTAAAGTTGGTAGAGTTCATAAAGTTCTGTAATAAGAATGTAAATGTTGGAATCCAAAGATTTATAAAGTAGTTGTAATTTCAATCCATGTAATAAACGCCACAAATGAAAGAGTAAAATGTAGACCAAAAGAGTTTAGTGTTTATTTGCGTCGCTGCCACATGATGAAACATGTTTTAGGAAATAGTAATGTTCAATAAGTATATGGACAGTGAGATCGTTGATTTTCCCAAAATGTATGTCTAACTATAACAAATACAGTAACACATAAATAATACTATTGTTGCACTAAAGCTTCCTTACCACTGAACTCGACAGTCTATTATGTAATTTAATGCACAAAATGTGCCCGTGTAGATGTTCAAACCCGTAAACATCTAAATTGCTCCAACATGTATGCATTCGTTGTTTCAGTACTGTCGAAACTAGTGAGAGCTACTCACCCGAACAGGGATGTCAATCCCAAATAGATCTATTTATACACTCGCGCTTCCTCAACCGGTCCTCCGGTCAAGAATTTAACAGTTCATGATAATGGGCAATGGTGGGTTATGTTACTTAGGCACATGTAAACAGGAGATGATAACCGAAAACACTTGTGTCCAATAAAAATTAACCATTGTATTCGTAAATAGCTTTGAGTACTTAAATCCATAAGTAGAAAAGAGTGTGATATAAATCAAGTAATTGAGTTTGTAATGAGTATGTAAACAACTTCGTAAACGTGTATGCAAATGAGTACGTGACAAAGTATAAAACCAAGTTTGTAATCAACCATGTAATTGTGTTTGTAATGAATTGCAAAATCAAGTATGTAAACCAAGTGTGTAGAATAGTATGTAAAAGATATTGTAAACGAACATGTAAATAAGTTGTATTGAGCATGTATTCTCCCCCGAGATTTGTAAAGTAAATGTAAAACAAGTGAAAGAGGGGCTATAAACTCACCGTAAGTGAATGATTGATTATCTAATTCAAATAAGTGAATCGTCTCGGCAATCCGAATGCAACCTAATTAATTATAGGCCGTATGAGTATAATGTATTATATATAAATAAAGCATCACATGTTATATAGTCACACCACCACCTAATAGTTTTTATTAAATCTTTAAAAGTTAAATTAATAATTAACCCGTACTTTGTTAAATAAAAGTATATGTACTTGTACTCGTCAAGAAAAATGTTATTTTTATTTACCAATGTATCATTTGTAAAAATATATGATTTAATGTTTTTATTAATTTCATAATGATATTTCATTATTAATTTAATTGTTTTATAAAAATAATGTATAAAAGTAAAAATAGTGCGCGTGATTTTAAAACCTCATATCTTTATCGTTTTAACTCCGATTTATACGTTTCTTATGTCCACGACTTCGTATTAAGAAAATCTATCAGAATATCATATTTATAAAAATCTAACCTCTGATGAACAGTAACATTTACTGTTCATGACAGTTCACAAAAACTGTTTTTATATAATTAGTTATATATAACTTAATAAATTCGTAACTTGTTCGTTATAATTCCGTTTTTCGAGTTCTTTATGTCCGTGTCTTCGTATTAAGTTAATTTATCAAAATATCATATTTATAAAATTTAAAAAGTACCTCCTAATGAACCAGTAATAATTACTGTTCTACAACAATTTATAAAAAACTGTTTTTTATAGAATTAATTTTCATACAGTATCATTTATTTAAATTCACTAACTCGGTTCATTTCTTATTCTCCTTTTTTGTTTTTCATAGTATCATGTATTTACATTGCTTCATTAAACACGAAGCTTACGTCATGAGTATGTATTATTTAAAAATAAATAAAATTATACTTTCCCAGGTACTGTTGCCTATCCAGTAACTTCGAAGTTTATTAAATTTTATACTTGTTTTTATGTATTTAATACACTTATGTAAATTTATTCTCCCACAAGTCCTGCTATTCTTAAAGTACTCACATTCACTAATATACTATATCTTATATATATAGATATATATATATCTTTATATATATTATATATATATCTATAGATTTATTATATTATATATATATATATATACGATAATATATATTGTATATTGAAGCCCTTTACGTATATCATTTATTGTATGTCCATATGTCTAGTAATGCACGTCCTAAACATAATTTATTTAAGTCTATGTACTCCTGATTTATAATTAACGTAAATAGTATCAATAAACATTATAAACAATTAAGTTATATAACTATTCAACACTTGTAACTCTTATTTGTAAGCTTATTGACATATATGTAGAAAGCATTTTTTATCTATGAAAAAGTAATCTTGGTATGTACATACATGTTTTTACTTTGTAATTTCCAGAAAATAAAAACCTTAGGGTTAAGTATAGAAATAATGAGAATAGACGCATAATATAACAAAGTATATAATTTTGTATAATGAAATGAGATGATTATTAAAGTACATATTATTAGACCTAAAGTGGATGAGTGTATGGGTAGATGAACACTGATGATCATGAAACCTCGAACAAAGCTTCTACAGATAATCAAACCCAAATAAGAAAACGCGGGTGTTCAATGAATTCTCTTGTATATGTTGTGTCCTTGAATAATCCTTTTAACCATCGGTATCCATCAGTTTGTTAATACCGTGGGTTAAACCTTAGATGATCTTAGTCATGAATGCTTGTTGCTTGGAGTAATCGCGATAAAGGAATTTATATGAAACCTAGCATTATATTTTGAGACTGTGGGTTTGGTTTAGTGTATAAGGAGAGAGTTTGTCTTGCTAATTTAAGTCTAGTGAATGTATGTTGCTGAAGAGTATTGGGCATGATGACTTTCTCAGGTTTTACAAGATGGTATCATAAAAGACATGCCATAGATTAAACCATTGGGTATGTGATGTAGTGGTTTAAGTACAAGGTTGTAAGAGTTAGGGTAACATGATTGTTGCCAATTTATGAGAAGGAGGGGTTTTTGGGTACACGAATGATTCTGTGTAAGGTATGTGTTGTAATTGAAAGAATGTTAGTGGTTGCTAAGGTTTTTATTTCTCTGCACATTTATTGTTGGATCCAGGTTTTGAGGGTGTTATGTAACTATAATAAAAATAAGCTTTAATTTGGTTGGTATAAAAAAGTGGTATTTGTTTGATGTGAGGGGAGTAGGTGCTTTTCGGGTATGATTCCCGAGAGTAAATTTATTGCGAAACGTAAGGGTTTTACGTAACCAACAAAATAAAATTACAAGAAAGTTATAAATGATATCTATCGTTACAAAGTCATTTTACACTTTGCTTGAACACTTGCTTGATGTAAACTTTAATTTGTTTGGTGTCCGTTTATATTGAACGTTGATTTTTAGTTTACGCGATTTAACAATAGGATAATAATTAAAAGCGAACGTGTAAAACTCTAAAAATAAATAATGGAATTAATTAAAGTCATAAATAACCTAAAAATGAGAAATGTTACAGGCGTAAACAAGAATGGATATCATCACAACACATGCTGTCTATATAGAGAATACTAAAATGAAAACTAAAGTAAAGCAAAGACACAAAGTGTCATAACAATACCCAAAACCTAATAGTGTCTTTATTAATAAGAAAGAAGTCTCATCAATAAATGACATGCAAAACATAATTCAAACAATTCATGCAAACGCATTTATTCAAAACAGAAAGCATAAATAAACTCCAAGCATCCTACGGTCTCTTCTAGCCACTTCACTATATCTTAGCACCATTAAGCTCACCTGAAAATGATTCTTAAAACATCAACATAAAGTTGAGTGAGAATCATAGGTTTACGACATACAATAATATCCAAAATAAACTTTCAATTAGCTGATGCAATTACCAAAACAATTCATGACAACAGATAACAACAACGGGACGGAACATGCCCACGATCCACAATCATATCAACTACATATGTGCGCTACATGGCCTCATATTAGCTCACGCAGTCTTACCACCGTCACACCTCGTTTTGCATATTGGGATCCACAATACCAAACATATCATACACTGGGTAGGCGTACCCATCCGATCCCATATCACAACACTGAGTAGGCGTACTCATCCGATCCAATACACATAACTACAGCAAGCTTAAAAACATTTTAACACGACAACAAGACAAGCATCATTCTCACCCCAAAATAACATGAGAAAAAGGGGCTATGAAACTCACCTTTGCTTAGCTTTCCAAAAGATTCCAACAAAAAGCTTCACAAACAACTAGCACAAATCTAAACAACAAAATAACTCGTGTTACACGCTACTAAGCCAAAAGCTTAATGCACATGTAACAATCATATGATGGATGTCTAAGGTGTTCTATTAACCCCATGGGTCACCCCGACACCATACCCAACTTTAACCACTTCGTTAACAAGTTTCACTAGTTAGTCACAATTTGTTCAAAACTGCAGAATTTTAACGTGACTTAACGTACTCAAAACCTCTACTTACTGACCTCCATAATTCATACCAAAAATCACCTATGTTCATTTATGAGTATATTAACTACCTCATGATTCCCAAGAGCCATTTACATGCACAAGTACTCCTAAGAAAATCAAACTTCAAAACAGTCCCAATTCGGATCTGTTTGCACACTAAAAAGTTTGGACCTAAAAACCATACTTAGACTCCAAATCAGAAGCTCTCCTTTGGGGGATTTCTAATAGACACATAGAACTAAACTCCTGTAGAAGGGCTAAGCTAAATTCGAATTTTAAGTGGGGGTTTTATACCTCGTAATCTGACCTAAATCTGACCCGTATTTACTGATTTATGTTTTGCAACCTTTTCTTGCATCACCCAACGTTTGATGACTTCCGACCTCTCATAAACTTCTAAGGCCATAATAAAGATGTTCTGGAAACTAGACTCTCTGAGCTACGTCATAGACACCGGAAACTTGACAAAAACTATTACCATGCGTTGGGATATCAGGCCAAACAATACTCCCTAAATTCGTGTCCCAATCTAAATTCATAATTTTAACGTGAATTAAGTCTAACCAATTACACCCATAAGTTCTAATTAAACCCAGATCATTGCAATATGTATTTAAAACATAATTAATTTACTGTAATTTTGATATAAAAAAAAAAAAAAAAAAAAAAATAAAACCTAATTCCATATAATAATTATTAATGAATTAATGAATAATAACTTAACAAGGATTAATTAAAACTTACCTTAGAGCTTGATTTCTTCACAAAAGCAAAAACCCTAATTTTTTTCTCCTCTTTTCTCTTTGTTCGACCGGTTATACCAAGGGGGGAGGGTTATGGGATTTTATTTTGTATTTATAGGCCCCCAACTAATTATAGGATAAAAGTATAATTAGAGGTTTTTCCTTTTTAAAATTCTTTTTCTTCTTAAAAATCATTTTTTTAATATTCATGTAAAAAAATATTTTTATTACTAATTACTTATTTATTTTCTTTACCTTAAGTTTTTATAAAAACTTAAGCTTATTTGAGTATACCTTTTTGCGTAAACGTACTTTACTAAACCTTTAAAAATAATTAACTTTTCATTTTTATTAATCCTAACTTTCCAAAAATAGGAATTTCATTTCTCTCATATCTAAATTACTAAAACCTAATCGTATCTTAAATCACTAACACAAAATTACATATACGTATTAATTACTTATATAATTAACGCTGAAACTGCATCTATCACGTAATCCTTTCCTTGTCACCAAAGGTGAACGAAATGAATTCCACAAAATCCAACACAAATCCAATCCCAATGAGACGATCACGCTCAATGGATTGATTATCCAATCTCACTATATCCTACACATAACTTATATAACTACGTTTAAAAACATTTAACAATAACCATACATTGCAACAGATACATAAGTCAACACTAATAGTTTGACTAACCTGCTCAAGTCATGGTTGTCACAATATCCCACTTAAGAATTCTCATCCCGAAGATTTAAATACTCGAAGAAGGCATTAGCCTCTATCGTTACAACAAACTGAGAACACTTAGACCTTATTTGATCCTTGCATTCCAAGTAAGCTCAGACCACCCTTCAGAATTCACCCAACGAACTTTCATAATGCTATCATAACTAGCTTGTACTCATGACCTCTCGGCCACATACATCAAGGTTCCTTGACAAAACAAGGGTCTTGTCAATACCTAATCTCGACTAACTTCCACAATCCGAATCCAACTGCTAATGACTTTGCTTACCCCCACAAGGGTGCAATTAGCAACACGAAACCCTAACGTAAGAAGCCCATCCCATCATGAACCTCGCTGTCCATTTAAGAAAAACTTCAAAAACCTTAATTTGTTGTAACTACGTGTTTTATATCCTAACCCGAACTCATCAAACAAGAACTGTCTTGAAATTAAGATATAAGATGTTACAAAGCTCAACGTATCTAAAGAATCCACGCAAATTCAGGTTTACTCAAACTTTCAGCACCTCCCAATCCAATTTTCGATACTCAGCTCATAAGACAGAAATTCTCAACCGAACTATAGGCCCAATCCATCCAAGGATCTCAAATGGTCCTACATAACTCGGTTCTAACTTGTCTTTCTTTCCAAACGTACTACACCTCTCCAAGGTGAGACCTTCAACCACCCATAACCTACCAGCATTAATTCAAAAGTTTCCCACTACTATCAAGCTAACTCTTTCGACAATTTGGCTGCCTCAAGCCTTTCCTGTATTACCACTATCTTGTTGGTTGTTTCTTGTACCAAATTCGATCCATTCAACTCACTCTCTCCAGTTACGGCCCATAAAACGGTAACCTACATTCCTTTCCATAAACAATGTTTCAATGGATAGCACAATCATACGCTCGAATGATAATCCCCACCTTAGGGAAAAACTCATCTTCACGAAAGTGAGTATTCCAATTACCTCTAAAATCTACCATACTTGTCCTAAGCATAGCTAGGAATGGGGTGACTTAGTCAGTCCATTGACTACACCCAAATCGCATCGTATCCACTACTCACACTTGGTAACTTGACAACAATATCCTTAGTTTCCTTCCAACTTCTACTTGGGGTAACTCAGTTGTACAGCAACAATCCTGTAGACCCTCCCCCCCCCATGATATTCAACTTCCACTTCCAAAAATCAGCTAAATAAGTATCTACCGCAACTAGCTATATCCTTTTTTCATACTTCAACCATCGATTAGTTAACTAAGACCCACACACATCGTATCTGCTCCAGGATGGATAGAAGACTTTGTCGTATACGGCTCTTCAATAGCCAAGGTCTTTACATCTCTCCAAATGGAGGTCTAAACCTTATCTAACCAATATGAACCAATCTCCATCTCTTTTCACACTCGTTGGTCCAAGCCACGCAACATCTTATGTTGACTACGTTCTTTGCTTTGGACTCTTATCTTATGCTCCAACATTCCTTTTCTCAAACCTATGATCGGAATCGTCGTACATCTATCGCGAATTCATCTTGGCTTTCACTCTTCTTCCCTACTCTACAGGCTACAAAATCTACATTTGCCTTTTTTTTTGTCCCAGATGGTACTTGGCCTTGAAATTAAATCACTATATATCATCCATCAATCACCTTTGCTCTCATGTTCAATCCTTATGATTGTAAAGTGGGTTAGAAGACATTCATGATCAGTATAGATTACTCTCCTTGGTCTCGTTCACTTATATGCCTCTAGGCATGGATACGGGCAAAACCTACCACTTTAGTCAATGCAATCCTTCATAAGAACCTTCTAGTTGTCACGAGTACAAGACAATTACCTTCTCCTTTTTTCAAGCATGCTTTGAAATCCTTGCTTCGCGCACGTCATTATCTTTACTATGAATCGTCTGCCTTTCCTTTCGCCAATGCCAAGATCGCTCATTACCATTTGATTCCTTCCAATCTAGATAGATTCTCTTTGCTCCCACTTCCACGTTGTGGGTAAAAACTTCTCGTCATCTTCTCTTCCTTCAGTGACTCCGCGATCATCTTCACATGCGACTCGTACTCCTCCTTAGACTTCGGGTCGGTTTAAAATATCGTCTGTATATATACGTTAACTAGCTTGTCTATATACGGCCATGCACACCCGGCTCATTAACTCCATGAAAAAACGCTGGTGCAATTGTACCCAAAAGGCATGCCGTAAACTTCAACGTATCATTACGCATCTAAAAATAGTCTTGGCTACTTCATCCCCGTGCACCCTCCATTTGGTGAACATCACATACGAAATTTTTCTATCTTCACTCTTCTCGAGATAATCTTATGCTCATACTAAATACCACTTTCTTCCCTATCCAAACGCAATGCAGATGCTTCCACAACAATGTTACCATTCGAACCATCCCTCACCTTGTAACTCCTACAATCGTTCCATACCTCTTGCCTTTCTTCTAAAGACGTTATCAAACAACACGAGCCCTTCCAAACGGCGTCGCTCCTTGTACTAATTCCATACGAAATCCCATTCTCGTCGAGGGTTAAAAAACTACTAATTCCTTAGGAACACTTTAGAGGGGCTTCACATACTACCAAAGATATCACATAATCTCAACTCATTCCTTCCTGGTACTCCTACGAGGACCTCGTATCCTCTTTAGTTCGTTTTTCTCCATGAACTTAAGCACTCTCCAAATTACCAAGGATTTTAATCTACCTTTCGTTGGCATACCATCTCAGCTTATGTCTCAACAACCAATTCTCTCTATCGACTACATCAACAATTCATAAACTAAGAGGTACCAAATCAAAAGTTAAATCGAAGAAACTCTCTAATTCCAACTTGGGATCGCGAATAATTCCATTCGCTTCGCTACCATCAATCGCACCACCCAGAAGATATGTCCTAACACCAACTCTGCACACGTTAGAGTAAAATTTCAAATGCACCAATTGGTATGGACCCAAAAATCACACTATTCCAAAAAGAAAAAAAATCAACCGAATGTAAACGTCGACAAGAAGAATGAACCCCCGACCTAACAAACACATCAACGATTTCTAGAAACACCCCCAACGAATAATACCAGGTACCACGACCCATTAATTAAAAGATTAAGAACCTTTTTACCAAAACCAATTTTTACCTAAGGAAACTTTCCCTCATAACCTTATACCAATCATTTTAAAACAATAGAATCACATTAGTTAATAATGCAAATAATTTTAAGTGTAAAAAATAAATTTAAATAAAATTTTCATAAACTTCTTTTAATTATGGTTTTCATAAAAGAAATCAAAAGATGATTTTAAAAAAAAACGTGTTTCATTTTATTTATATAATTTATTTTTAAAAGAAGTTTTTAACACCTAAACAATATGGTATCAACTACAACAAACTTACTTTCAAATGGAATTTATGACTCACAACAAAAAAACATCATTATAGCAAAATAGACTCCAAAATACCTTAAGAATTCCAATACCTGAATATTAATTTACTTGAAAACGAACACGACAAGAACTCTTACAAACCAAACAACCATAAGGAATCATCCATACCAACGGTCTTAGAACCAAACCAAAAAGTATCGTCACCTTTAGACAAAGGAAAACAATCAAAACGCCGAACGGAGAACATAGAACACCAGTTCTATGATAACACCCTAGAATACCAACACGAGCGTTGGATATCTCAACGAACAACGAGCTAACGAACCAACTTAAGAATCGCGACGACAATACCAACAGGTATCCGATGTATCCGCAAACGATAGATGAAAGGGAACCTTACCATCTACGCAACCCAACCTAATATAATCGCCCAATCGGTTAAGAGAGGAATTCTCTAACCACACAACCATCCTCAACAGGATCTCACATCACATCTACACTACCATCTACACAACTATCCAGACTTACATCCTTACATAATACATACAAGCAACAATGATCAATGCAATCAAAGTCACAAGTCCACGTGTGTGTTGCCTTTATAATTATGTTCGCGACCATAATTATAATTGCACCTTTTTCACACGTGTACTTACTTCCAAGACCACACATCTCAATGATAACACACATCTACCACATAGCACTTAATAATAATCCAAATATAACTCAAACATGATAATCCATCTAACGAACCATAAAATCCCAATCGACCAAACGAAACAGAAGTCACATCGTGACCCAAAATATAAAAGCAATCCTCGATTATAGCAACGCATCGAGGTAGAAAACAATACATTATGTCAACACAAAATAAATTGTAGTTAGGAAGTTAAATATCAAGAAAAATCATAAAAAGAGAAACATCTTAGAAAATGGCGAAGGCTGGGTGTTTTATAATTGTGATACCTCTTAATTTCTCAACAAAACTCTTTGCTACTTTTTCAATGTTTAGTTTGGGAAAGTTTGAGGTATATGGTTATAAGGCATGGTAATATTGGTGAGGACACACAACGATTGTTTGGGGGAATTTTGATAAGTGTAAATACCCATATCAGTTTATCCTAAAATAACCCAATTAACCCATAAAATCCCAAAAATGCAAATATATGCTTGTATTTGTGTTTTGGTGTGTGCAGGTATGGATAAGTCAAAAATCACAAGAAAAACTGTCAAAACAAAACGGAGCAAGCTCGGATCGTGTATCAGAAGAGTACAAAGCCGAAGCCAAAGAAGCCAAGCCTTAGCCAATTTTCATCTACAAGGGCCAATCTTGCAATTTTCCGAAGTCAATTTTATTACTTGAAAGAGAGAAAAGAAAGACAAGGACCAAATGTGTAAACCTTCCAAAGATCAACAGTTTTAACTGTCAAAAAAAAGGAGCGGGAACTTCTTTTACTATTCATCGTCTTCTTCATTTCACCCCTATGGTAAAACAAGGGGCAAATCAAAATTAGAGGGTGCATTGGTCAATTCATGGAGCGCACAGACACAAGTGAATGGTCAAAATTAGTCTTTATCAAAGGGATTACTTATCCTCATTCAAGCTCAAGCCACGTAATCAAAGAAAGAAGCACAAATTGTGGTGGGTTTTTATGCTAATTTACTCACAAAACTAACACAAAGTCACATCAAGGGAATGACACGCTGGCAATCCTCAGGTGTCCACATCTTGATCAAACGACCACGATTGAAGCTCAAAGATTAAAGGCAATGATTGGCAGAGGATTGAAAGTTTGGAGAGCAAGGCAGAGGTCCTAGAAGCTTCAGCTGGGCACTATAAAAAGACCTCACTTCTCACACACAAAATGGAGAGTTTTTAGTTTTCTTTTTATCTTTCTTTTTAGTAATTTTTAGCTTAATTTCGTAATTTTACTTAAATGTTTTTGTAATCTCCTTTTCTAGTAATGTAATTCAGTTTTCAATTAATGAAATTCAGTCTTTAGTGTTTTAAATCTCGTTTTCTTAGCTTCTCATTTTAAAGTCATAAAGCTATCTTAATAATTTGTCTCAATAAGTCTAATTTAAGCTCTTTCAGTTATAAGCTTGAAATAAGAGGCTGTTTGAATTCAGTATTAATCTTATCTAAACCTTAAATCAGTTTAATTTCTATGGATCTTATTGTAACTAGCTTTGGAAGGGATCTTACCTTGGAAGAGTCCAAGGGACTTTTACTTAAGCTTATTTACTATGCTAGAGAGCTTGTAGCTGCCCTAATTGGTACCTTTTGTTTAGCTAAAGGATTAAGTAAGTTTCTCTTTTCATTCTTCTCTAATTTCAGTTTTAATTGCTTAGTTTTTGCTTATATTGCCTATTTGCTTATTCTCTTTGTTTATTAATGTTTAAATATGTCTTCTAGGCTTTTTAGTTGTTGTCACTAATCTGTTTTTGCATAATGTTATGATCATTAGTTGTGTTTCTTTATCATAAGTAATCATAAAAATCCAAAAATATTAGTTTAAATAGTTTAGATCTTAGATTAAGGCTTATTCAGTTGTTTAATCATGATTATTAAGTTTGTTTTAAGCTAGTTTTTATCTGGTACTAGTTTTTGTGCATCAAATTTCTCTTAAAAAGTTTTTCTAAATCCTGTCAAAATGATAAAGGGTGTGGTTTAGTGCAGTCTCAAAGTTGCACTAGGCAGTACCTAACCTAAGTTAATATGTCCTGAACCTTTACACTACCAGTACTAACTAAAAAGTTAGTACTGCCTTCACAAGTTAGTACTGTTAGCTTTAATTTCAGTAGGATTAAGTTTAGCTTTAGCTTATTAAGAATTTAGTTTTAGTTCCCTAGCTTATTTCAGTACTTATTACGTTTAAAAAAAAATCAAATTGCATCAGCAGTACTTTCACTGGAAGTACTGCTGAATATTTACACTAGCAGTACTAACCTCAGTTAGTACTGCTGTGTTCTCAGTTTAAGTTAGATCAGTAATTTTAGTATTTAGCTTAATAAATTCAGTGTGATTTATTTCTTCAATATTATCTTTAATTTAGTTTAAGTCTTAATTTTGTTTTCTTGCTTTTTGTCTTGCTTATTTTGCTGTCAAAAGTCATGAAAACTTGAAAAAATCCAAAACAGTAATCTAGAATGTAAAATTTGTTAAATGAGCTTTTTAAGTTAGATTTTTTAGCTTAAATTTGTTGGATAATAAGTAGTTTAATAAGTCCTTAAAGTTTCAAAGTCTAGTTTAGCTTATTTAGTTCTCTAGCTTATTTGTAGTTTGTGTTTCTTTGCTTATTTCCTGAGTTTGCTTATTTCATGATCAATTTCAGTAGCTCAAAAGTAGTTTAAGCTTTAATTTCTTTGCATATTTAGATTAAGCATATCATAAGCTTTCTAGATCACTTTTCCTTTTTAGAATTAAGCTTAATTTGAGCATTTTATGGCTGTTTAAGTAGAAGTAAGCTCAAAACCTCACTTTCTGTAATCAGTTTAGAAATAAGCTCTTCCTGAGCTTATTTGAGATTTTCAGCCCTAGTAGCTTTTATTAATTTTGTTCCCCTTAGTTTCTTTTACAACTTTGCTTCTTTGAGGATGGGGTGGTTTTTTTTTTTTGTTTTTCATAATAAGCACTTTTCAAATTTCACCTTAATTCGGGACTTAGTTTGTCGTCGGGTTAGATTCTCAGGGTAGAAAGTGTAACTTTTCGATTTTAATTGTTTTTCAGATTAGTCCCTCCGTTAGTTTGTTAGGTATTTGCACCATTAGTCCTAGTTTGTTTAATTGTTCATTTAAATTTTATTTTTATACCCCCTCTTTTCCAAAATCAACATCTTTGTTTCATTCAAATCAGGATCCGATCCTAAACGTGGTTTCAATTTCACTAGTCATTGGGGATAACGACCCGGGTGATCATACTTACCCGGTTAAACATACGTATATTATATATATTATATTATTTTTGTAAGTCCTAACTTTTTACCTTGGTTAAAGGTGAATAGTTGGAATTTACCTAAGTAGTATTATTATTATATATTTTATAGGTACGTAAAACTGCAAATCAATTATATATATAACTTGTAAAATTCGTAACGTGTTCATTATAATTCTGTTTTTCGAGTTCTTTATGTCCGTGTCTTTGTATTAAGTTAATTTATCAAAATATCATATTTATAAGATTTAAACCCCTGATGAACAGTAATAATTACTGTTCACAACAGTTTATAAAAACTGTTTTTATAGAATTAATTATACGTAACTTGTTTAAATCATAACTCGTTCATTATAATTCTGTTTTTCAAGTTCCTTACATGCTTACGATCGTCATGAAATGTATTATTAAAAAAAACATAAAATAATTTTCCCAGGTACTGTTTGCTACAGTAACTTCGAATTGTTTTATAATTTTAACTTATATTTATGTATTAATAACTTATGTAAATTTTTACAAGTCCTCTCATTTGTAAAGTACACATCTTATATATATATTAAGTCCTCTATATCATAATATGTCCATATTATCCAAGAAATGAGTCCCATATATTTATTTAAGTCCATGAACTTTATAATTAAGTAAATAATCAAAACTTAACAAATAATTATACAAACTATTCAACACTTGTAAACTCTTATTTTAAGCATATTGACATATGGTAGATGTTATTTTTATCCCATGAAAAATAACCTTGTGTATGTACATACATGTTTTTACTTTGTAAAATTCTAAAAATAAAACCTAGGTGGTGATTAACATAGTATAACAAGTATATAATTAAGTAAATGAATGAATGAATATTAAGTACTTTAAATAGACCTTAAAGCGGATGTGTATGATGAAGAACACAAGAAATAAACCTCAACCAAGCTTCCAAAATCAAAACCCTAATAACAAAAACCTAGTTAATGTTTCTTGAGATTCTTGTTAAACCGTATCCAAGCTTGTTAAAACCTTGTGTGACCTTAGGTTGGGGACCCCACCCCCCCCCCCTCACCCCCCCCCCCCCCCCCCCCCCCGCCCGAATAGGAAACAACCCCCCCCCACCCCCCCCTTAGAATGAATGTTAATACCCTTGGAATACCTTAGAAAATCAAAGATATATGGAACCCTAATAACAAGGGTATGCCGTGGGTTTTTGTGTAGTGTAAAGAGAAATGGTGTGTTTTAAGTTGCTTGCATGAAAGAGTATAAGTTAGTTACCTAGGACTTTCCTTTTATAGTGCAAGAAAACCCCAAACCACCTTAACATCAAACTAGGGGATTAAAGGTGGTTTAAGGACAAGGTCAAAAGACCTCTCCTCCTCCCTATGCAATCCCACGGCTGAAATGGGGCGGGGGGGAGGTACAAGTGATGAGACAATCTTTAGCATGGGTCAATGGTACATCTTATGTAAGGTTTATGATATAAGGTGGAAGAGCTAGTGGGGATTAAGTGAATTATTTCTTGTATATTCATGCTATATCCGGCCATAAGGCTTAATTAGTTGATGAAATGATTAAATTTTATGTATTGGGTATAAATGTGGGTATTTGTTTGAGTGTAGATGGGTAAAGGTGCTTCCGGGTACGATCGAATGTAATTTTTACGAAACGTAAGCATTTTACGTAACCAACAAAAATAAATTACAAAAAGTTGTAAATTTTACTTCTAAAAATCATATAATGCTTGCTTGATGTAAACTTTAATTTGTTTGATGTCCGTTTACATTGAACGTTGATTTTTAGTTTACGCGATTTAACTATAAGATAATAATTAAACACGAACGCGTAAAACTCTAAAAATAAATAATGGAATTTATTAAAGTCATGAGTAACCTGAAAATGAGAAATGTTACATCCCACATCGCCCAACTAGGTAAAGTTGTAAAGGCTCCTTCACCTATATAAGGAGACCTTAGGATGAGATGTGGGGTGGTGAAACTTGTTATCTTTATGGTATGCATATGATTATTTCTCTCCAGCTCTCTCCCTCTCTCTCTCTCTAAATTTCCACTATCTCTCTCTAAAACCTAAACTATCTTCCGTGTGACTTGATAACAATATTGTATTTCCTACATCTTATTGGTGATCTGAATGTATGTATGTCCGAAAAAATCTAACAAGCGGATACTACACACATTGATCAAGATAGAGCGAGATAACAATCTACCAAAAGACCATAACATGATAATAGTAAGAATCCACTATGTTCTTCTGTATCATCATGAACTCTTCCTCTTTTTTTACAAAAACCTTACAAGAACATACATGCACGGCCTTATAAGAACATACATGCACACCTTCAAAGAAAAATTTTGTATTTCCAATTTCTTATCAAATTCTATAGAACAACTATGTTTTTTTTAAACATATATGTTGTTTTTATAACATGTGTGCAAAAATTACAATTATTGAAGAGTACATGCTTGTTTTAGATGGTTCTGTAAGGGTTCTGTACAAAAAAGTGGTTTCTGCAAAGAAATGACATAGATATATATATATTATAGATATATATATTATTATATATATAATATAGATAGTCTAATGTACTTCATGAAATTTTAGGGAAATATAGCCATAATTAGGTATTATACTTTCATAATAAGCCCTAAATGCATCTATATGAGGGACTCTTAAGCTATAGTCTAGGCTCAAACAATAGTTCCTCTTATAACAATGGCTTGATACATCTGTCACACCCGCCAAGGCGAAGGAAAAGCGAGCGGGAAACAAGAATGGATATCACTCACAACACCATGGCTGTCTATATAGAGAATATAGTAAAATAAAAAACTAAAGTAAACTCAAAGACACAAAGTGTCATAAACAATACCCAAAACCTATCGGTGTCTTTAATTATATGAGAAAGAAGTCTCGTCAATAATGACATGCACTACTTAATCAAACAATTCATGCAAACGCATTATTCAAACTTAAAGCATAAATAAACTCCAAGCATCCTTACGGTCTCTTCTAGCTCACTTCCGCTATATTTAGCACCATTAAGGATCACCTGAAAATGATGCTTAAACGTCAAAATAAAAGTTGAGCGAGATTCATAGTTTTACGACATACAACAATATCCAATAAAACTTTTAATTCGTTGTTGCAATTACCAAAACAATTTATGGACAATAATTAACACAAACGGGACGGAACTGCTACGATCCACAATATATTCAACTACATATGTGCGCTACATTGCCTCATATTAGCTCACACAGTCTTACCACCGTCACACCTCGTTTTGGCATAGTGGGATCCATAAATACCAAAACATATCATTATCGCAACACAACGGGGACGGAAACATGCCCACGATCCAATAACATAACCACAACAAGCTTAAAAAACATTTTAAACGGACAAACAAGCATCATTCTCACACCCAAAATAACATAGAAAAAGAGCTATCGAAAACATCGCTTTTTGCTTAGACGTTCCAAAGGATTCCAACAATAGTTCACAACAACTATGCACACATGTATACACAAAATAACTCGTGTTTTACGCTACTAAGTCTGAATGCTAATGCAAATTTAAAAACATATGATGGATGTATAAGGTGTTTTATAACCCCATGGGTCACCCCGACACCATACCCAACTTAAACCACTTCATTAACAAGTTTCACTAGTTAGTCACAATTTGTTCAAAACTGCAGAATTTTAACGTGACTTAACGTACTCAAAACCTCTACTTACTGACCCCATATTTCATACAAAAAAAATCACTATGTTCATTTTGATGTATATTAACCTCTCATGATTCCAAGGCATTTACTGCACAGTACTCCATTATTGAAAAATCAAACTGCAAAACAAGTCTAATTCAGATTGATTGCACACTAAAAGTTTTGGACTTAAAATCATACATTTAGTCTTCAAATTAAGAAGCTCTCCTTTGGGATTTTTGCTAATGGACAAATAGAATCTTAAACTCTGTAGAGGGCTAGCTAAGATTTCGAATTTTAAGTGGGGGTTTTATACCTCGTAATCTGACCCGTATTTACTGCTTTGACAACTTTTCTTACAACCAATGTTTGAATGACTTCCCGACCTCAAAAACCTTCGAGGCCGGATGTTATGATGAAAACTAGACTCTTGAGCTACGTTATAGACACCGAAAACATTATCAATAGGCTTCAGTCCATCATTGAGTAATGGTCCGAAACAAACACAGCCCTAATTCTGCCTCAATCCAAATCAAATTCTAATGCGAATTAAGTTTAACCAATTACATCCATAAGCTTCTAATTAAACCCTAATCATTATAACATGATTATTATATCATTAATTACTGATCTTAATGAACCCTAATTATCCACCATATTAATTATTACATGATTAAAGATTAATAACTAACAAGGATTAATTAAAACTTCTTAGAGATTGGATTTCTTCACATAAAGCAAAAAACCCTTAATTTTTTCCTTTTCTCTTCTTCTTTTTCTCTTGGATCGGTCGAACAGTATATGAGAGAGGGTTATGGGATTTTATTTTGTATTTATAGGCCCCCAACTAATCATAGATAAGATCTAATTAGAGTTTGTTTCCTTTTAAAACTCTTTTTTCTTTCTTTTTCTTCTAAAATTCGTTTTTTTAGTATTCATGTAAAATAATATTTTATTCATTTATTTATTAATTACTTAATTATTTGATTTACTTTAAGTTTTTATAAAAACCTAAGCTTATTTGAGTATACCTTTTTGCGTAAACGCACTTTACTAAACCTTTAAAAATAATTAACTTTTTATTTTTATTAATCCTAACTTTCCAAAAATAGGAATTTCATTTCTTCCTTATTCTAACTACTAGAACCTAATCTCATCTTAATATTACTAACACATAAATACATATACATATAATTACTTACACAATTAACGCGAAACCGCTTCAATCACCAAAATAATTTCCTTGTCACCAAAAGTAAACGAAATGAATTCCATAAAATCCAACACAAATCCAATCCCAATGAGACGGTCACGCTCAATGGATTGATTATCCAATCTCACATATCCCGCACAAACACATATAAACACATATAACACATAACCCATACTTATAGAACATATATTTAGGTCAACACTACGGTTTGACCAACCTGCTCAAGCCACGGTTATTACAATTAATATAACTAGCTTATAATTAATCATGTGTTAACTTAAATCATTTGATTAGAAAAGGTTTATGCAAATGATAATATTTTTCTTTGATCATTAACTATGTTTAATAATGCCATATTCATACCTTAAGTGATTTGTCGGCGTCAAGTAAACTTTCGACTAAATAACTTGTTTACGTAAACTTTTACGCAGTATGACATTATATTTGTTATTATCAAAACACGAAGATCATTAAATATAAATATCGTTTTTGCGCGAATATTTGTATTAACAGTATTTATTGAAACTGGAACTGAAAAGACGCAAACTAACGAGACCCTTTGTTGACTATAAATGGCTATGATGAATATGAGCAATATCAACTGAAGTCGTGAAGATCTGTAGCTTGGCTAGGCAACCTATTAGGTATGCAACCATGGCGAGCTTCCACTTTTTCAGAACCTCAAGCTTTAATATGAGCCAAATGATCGTTTGATGTTCCTCCTCTAATTTCTTGAACAGGGTTCCCGTGGGATCGGTTGTCCCTATAAAGTACGAGGTTTTGATAAAATCTTTTACTTAATAAGGATGACCGATCTACGGGTACCATTGTCATGAAACTAGAGACGTATTAGCAGTTGCAGTGGAAAGAACCAAAGCAAACGGTCAAAAGAACTACACAACGAGCGACAAATATTTTCCTATAGGGGTTTCAAGACTTTTAAGTTGGATTGAAGATCGTCTTTCTACAAATAGGTGTATATAAGCATATAGACTTTTATTTGTAACCATTATGTTTTAGACGATTGTTTTGCAAGCTCCTTATGTATATTGAATATCTACTATCTAATGTTATGCCGATTTTCATCATGTTCCGATTCTCATACCACGCTTAGGTTTGGTCTCGGGCGCAAAATCTTAATATTTAGTAACGAAAACATGTAAATTTATATGCATTTATGGTGATAAAAAGCGCTGCAGCAAAACGTAGGTTTTCAAAACTTGTTAAAAATCAAACGCGGGTAAAAGAAACAAAAATGCTAATTCTTCATACAAAACATTCCTACACACTGGATTTTGACAAGTGACGAAACTGATGGTTTAAATGTAGAGATATAATAAGTGGAAAAAATGTATATAATATGATTGTGTTGTGTATGTAAGAGAAATAAATAAGAGAATTTTGTAAAAAGATATAAAAAAAATCCACTTTCAAGGCGTACATTACTTGGCCTAATAAATTTTCATATTTTAATTGCAAGAAATTTGAAATATATAATTTTGGAGGGTAGGACTACTAATGAGACTATGAGAGTATGAAATGACAACACATGGTGCAGGTGTGCAGCTTTAAATCCTGGGAAGCCGGACCAAATCAGTTGGAGCCGCATACATTAAATTCTCAATTACAGTTTGTTTGGTTGGAAAACAACACTCTTTTCATCCCCCTCTCAAAACCCTCCATATAACCTAACAAAATACAAAAACCCTAACCAATTTTAACCTTAATAATCCACACACGTCGGTTAGTTTTTTAAGTGACTTCACTTTCATTATCTGTCAATAATCTTAGTGTAGGGTTTTAAAGCTTCGTTTATTTGTTTATTTTTGCCTTTAGTTTCCCCACCAATTTTTGTTTGGCAAGCTTTTTTTTTCTCTAGGTGCCGGCCGCTTGTATTTGAGCCTGCTTGAGGTGCCCTTGCCGCTTTGCGTTTATATTTTTGCTTTTAATTTATCTTTGTCTGTAATTGTCTTTCTCTTGGGGTGTTTGATTTTATATGTTTTTGTCCTATTTCTCCTAAGTTAATTTTGATGGTTTTCTGTCTATTTACTCTATATGCTTGTATGGTTGCTTTTTGTCTCATTATCACTTTCACACATGCACATTTTCTGAGCTATCTCACCCGCACACTTACACTTGCCGGAGGTCATTATCCTGGAGTAGGGGTAGGATTCTACATTCTACATCTTCCATACCCCGCTCCGGCTGGATTGGGTATGTTGTTGTTGTTGTAGGAATAATGTGCTGTTTGGTTACTAGGATGTGGTGCAACTTTGTGGCATTGTGATTTCTCGGTTTATTATGTTTCGATTTTATGTGGATCTTGATTATTTTGCGCTTGTGTTGGTAATTATAAACTTGACATGTAGGAAATACTAGTTTACTCTTTTGAAAAATGTTGATGTCAAGCTAAAAGAAAATCGAGATTTCGTTCTAGGAGCTATCCCGCGATTTTGTTGAGTTTTGTTTTATTGCAAGTTTTTCTTTATAATTCATTCAGCATTGCTAATTAGCTATAGCTACTTTGATACTCATTATTAGTTGTAAGAAGGAAGATAACTAATGTCATATATAGGATGCTCAAAACTGTAGTTTTCTATTGTTTTTACTATTATAGTTGGAAGTTCTGTTCCGGTGTCAAGTCAAGTCCAATAGGAAATTTATTTGCCGGTGGGTTAAGCTTTAACAATAAAGTCTGATGCTCTTGAGTGTGTAGCTGAAGCATACTTTCGTGCTGCCCATTAGTAGCACTTATGCTGCATCAAGCTTGGGAGCTGAAAATGCACGTTCAAGTACAATTAGACTTTTGTTGGTTGTTCAGTGTGCTCTGTTTGGTATTATATCTAGAGTTTGTTTTAAATCTAGATCACGTGGTCAATTGAGAGTTTGAGACTCTATTGGACCAATACATGAATTTAGGAGTAATTTGTTTACCTGTCTATCTGTTACAGAAATTTTTGAATAATCACATCCTAATTCCTATATTTTTATGCCATACTAATGCTTGTGCTGCCACCAGTTACCCGATTCATGTTTGAGCTTTAACTGCATCACCAAGGCTTGCATTTCCAGTCTTATGCGTGTTAGTATATGAAAACCTTTGACATCTAAATCTTTGAAAGTTGAGATTTGAAACACCAAGTGTACAAGGTTACGCAGTATAAGTTTCTAAAAGGGCAGAACAATCTGAGTGTCGTGTAATGGATATAATTACAACTCTTAAGGAGGGTTTTTCTATTTTAGAAAAACTATAAAACAGGTAAGTTTACTTACTGTCATACAGCTTTGCAAAAAAAAAAAAAAACTTGCTGTCATACGTTAGTAGCATATTAATTTGCAACAGGTCACTACACTTTTATAATGAACCTTGAAAAGGACATGCCTTAATGTTTTATAGAATGACGTTGTTTATGCGGGTTTAATGGGCGTTTTATATTTGTTTTGCTTCTAGCATTTTGATTTATGTACATTGAGACAACTATAATTTTCTCTTTGATGCCGATCAGTAAATTTGGATTAGTCAGAAGATTCATAATGGCTCACTGGGCTGTAGTTCAGTATAGCATGTTTACTTAAAAGTAGCGTGCTCAGAAATTTTTGGAAGTTTAAACATGATATTAGCATCATGTGCCACTTTTAGTGCTGATATGTGAATGGCACACGTCTTTTAATAACCTGTTTATCGATGACTAATTAGGGTTCTGTTTTTAATCCACTCTATAACTGATTGATCAATTGAATGTTTGCAGGCTAATAATCGTGATGTCAGTGTTTTTTCGAAAGTTTGCTTATCTCAACAGACTGTGAGATGTGATAGTTGTATATATGACGAAGTTGCACAATCCTTCCGCATCGTAAATTGGAGGTGCAACTGTTGAAGGTAGACCTTTTGGTTTTGCTAACTCTTGATTTGGAAGCTGGAAGACATCATTTAATGCCTGGTAACGAAGTTGGAGATAAGATTCATAATTTCTATTCTCAAGAAAAGTTGTTTCAAGGCGAGCATTTGCATCCCGTGGGTGCAAATTGGGCTTCAGATAATAGTTTGTGGGTAAATAGTCAGAGACAAATTGGTCTTCTAGGCTCTAATGCAAAACCTTACATCGATGAACGACCAGGTAACTGAAGTGACTTATAAGTGAGTTTTTAGTTTAACTTGAGTTCATATAGCAGTCTTTTACCTTGATGGATGATATTATAGATTGGAGAGACAATTTCATGTGTGAACGGGTCAATTCGGGTTTGACTGTATTGACAAGGATCAAACATGTGAAGTAAATTAAAGTTATGGGTTTGTGGTTGAAGAGGTTTCTAATGTGTATACAACTGCTTCTTATCTTGCAAATCATTTTGTTTAAGTAAAGGTTGTTATTTCATATAATAGTTTCTATAATCATAGATTTAAGTCATATAAATCTATAAAGTTCGAAGAAAATGTTAGCGTGTCAACTCAATTCAACTTGACATGTACATAAAAATTGCTGTTTTGACCCGAACCTATTTTGACCCGTTGAGCGCTGTCACTTTTTGCCACTTCTGTAAAGGTTTATGATTTTGATACTACTAATCATGGTTTTGTTTCCTATGATAATTACTGACTATAAAACATGTGCTTCTTGTTTTTTTAGAAACTAGTCTTCGTGTCCCATATGGTTTCAAGTTAATGCAGACAACTGCAAAGCCAGAGCTCATTAAAAAACAGTCTCATAGCCAAAACCAAAACATGAATGTCTACATGTATGGACACCAGGGTTTGCAAACCAGGCCTGATGAAACAAACTATTTGGGATTGCATGCAGAGTCTGATCATGATAATATGAATCTGGGGGACTATTTGGTACATGAGTCGCAAGAAGGGGGTGTATCTAAGCAAATATTGAATTGCCATAGATCAAATGATTTTACTGCACTCAGTAGTTCAAATCCTTTTGGAGGTGAACATCAGATAAATGGACAGCATTCAGGTTTGCAGGCACCATTACAACACAAACAATCTGGATTCAGTGGCGTACAAAACATGCAACATCAACTCATGCTTAGAAAGATGCAAGAGCTTCAAAGACGAAAGAACACGCAGCAAGGAGACACAAGGCAACACAGCCTTTCAAACCAAGCTACGTCTTTTGCTACACATGTATCAGGCGGCACTTCACATGGGTTTATAAATGGCACTCCATTGTTTGAATCGTCTTGGCCCGAGCAGGGCCAGACGCAACGATTAGTGGGTTTTATTCATCAGCAAGCTGAACAGTCTCTATATGGTGTTTCTGCTTCCAAGACGGAGGGTGTTCTCAGTCCATATCCTTATGCTGCCATGGACAAGGCTCCAGCTCAGCAATTGCCAACTCATGGTAATCAGTATGCAGGAATTCAAGAAAAGGTTTCTATGCATGAGGGAACATCGGTCAGTAGGCAAGGTATCCTGGGTAATAGTTTGTTTGATCACATGTCTGGTCAAGATCCAAATGACTGGATAAACACAGAGCAAATTCAGCAATTGAACTCCAAGCATCAAACAGAGTGTGAGCGGGAATTACAAGGTCCACAGGATTTCATTGGGCTCTCAGAAATGACACACGATAAGCTAGTAACTGAAGCTGATACATTCCATGGTTCGGCTTCTTTAGATCCTGAGGAGGAGAAGATTTTGTTTGGCTCAGATGTAAATATCTGGGATGCTTTTGGTAGTGACATTAACATGGACGGAGGTGCTTCTAATCTGCTGGATGATAATGAATTTGCAAGTGGACTTCCTTCTCTTCAAAGTGGAAGTTGGAGTGCTCTAATGCAATCAGCAGTTGCAGAACCTTCTAGTTGTGGTGCAGCCTTGCAGGAAGAATTGACAGGTGTGAACTTTCTGAATCTTAACAAACAAACACCTTTGCCTGATGTTAACTTTTCTAATACCTCGGCAATGGGCTTTGGAGTTGATGGTGCCGAAATGAAAGATAAGCATCAGAGATACACAGGGTTTCTGCATGATGAAATCAAGCACGGTGATGGTAGGAGGGTTAATTCTCTTTCTACTTCCCTTGTTGATTCGGGGCCCATAAGAACTTCCTTGGGTAGTCCACAGATTGATGGAGAAAGGTTTAGTGTGAATAGTGCTGTTGCTACACCCAATCTAAACAACATGCAGGGTGGTAGTCATCTTGGCCAGTTCCAGTTCCCTCCAAACAGCCACCAACTCAATCAATGCAAACATGTTCAATCTCCAGTGAACTCTAGAGGGAGTGGGAACTCGGGGAGACCGCAGAGTCATCTGAACAAGGGTTCCCAGGCTTCTGAATTATCGTTTAATAGCTCTGATAAGGAGGATATAAAGATGCATGAGATACAGAGCCGAAGTAAAAGGGAGAACTCAAATGACAGCTACCAGTCAACCTCATCTCGCCAGGTGGCTACCACTCGTTTGAGGGAAAATGCTTCATCAGATGCTGGCCGGAACACATTGGGTCAACGGAAGTTTCAGCATCATCCAATGGGGATTCAGAATGTGGATGAAATGCTATATGGAAAACTACAAGGTAGCACTACACAGTCAACGTCCTTGCAGCATCTTCAAGGATCAAGAGGTCAAAATCAGTGGAGTCTTGGACATACAGGAATTAGTGGCCAGGCTCTTGAAAGTTCTGCTGAATTTGGAAAGGTGATTTATTGGATTTATGTATATTTATATATTTCTATCTAGTATCATACTGTCCAGCTTAGTATGATAGTTATTCTGTTTTCAGTGGCATGTATCTGATCGCGAGGGAATCTCCAAAGGATCCTATGACATGAGGTCTAACATGGTTGGTGGTCTTGTGCCAAATATGTTTGCTTCCTCTAATGGGCCTGTAGGTTTATCCACATCCAAGAAGGCTTTTCAACCTAGGTATCGTTCGAACTATGCTTTCTTTTTTTCTTTCCTGGAGTATAAATTGTCTGTCTTCATCACATGTTCAAATTAGGCTTTTTAGTTGTATCAATATCTTTGTCACAGACACAATTGTGTGCACATTAACTCATAGTTTCCTGCTTCATTTGATTACCAGCAGCCAAGATATGCTGGAGCCTCTTCACAAGGTGGATCAATCGAGAAATCGTGGTTCTGAAAGGATTTTAAACTCTTCAGGACACAGTTTATCATCAGAGATGCCTGGACGACGTTATTCTGATGAATCTTTAAGAGCCTTCCAGAGAAGCCAGTCATCAGACTCTCAAGGGTTCGGTTTAAATCCAGGCCTCCCATCACATCAACGGTCACCCTTGCCTGATAATGCTTCTAATTCTTTAAATCAGGCTCACCTGCTAACTAATATAAGAGACAAGGGTCAGGAAAACCTTCGTGGGGGATTTAAGAACAATACAAGTATGCTTCAAAACTATCAAATGATTATTGAAAGGAGTCAGTTAAATTCAGTAGAATCAACAAAAAGCTTCTTACCACAAAATGTCTGGTCTACTAAGGTTGACCAGGGTCAAATGGTGGATGAATCACTAGGGAAGGAACCTGTCATTGAAGCGTCGCCTGTGAATCCTATTGCTAGTCAGATAAATCTTGAAGCCTTTAGCCGTTCTCTAATGAACCAAACGAGTCCCATGAAAAATTTGGACAATGATCTTTGTACCAGGGCAACAAAAAGACTGAAAACTTCAGATATTTTGGATGTATCAACTTGCAGTATGGAAGCCTCACCTCTACATATTCAATATAATGTTCCTAGTAATAGTATGATTTCTGTTAAAGCTGAACAGTCTTACATCAGTCCTCAAATGGCTCAATCCTGGGTTGATAGATATCGTGCTTTTAACCATAGCCAGTCCATGCCAGAAAAAGTTGCTGCTTTAAAATCAACTGACCAAGCATTTAGTGTCGAGAGGCCTTCTGGTGGTTTAGGAACACATGGGCAAGCAAGTTCTGCTTATGCTAGTCAAGTTGGTGCCATCTGGAACACTCCTGCTCCACCATCATTGGCCCTTGAGCAGTCCTCTTTATTGCCCAAAGATGCAGGTATTCACAATCTTGTTAGATCAAGACCAAAGAAACCCAAAAAAAGACCAAAGAAACCCAGGCATACATCAGCTGCTCGTCATCCATGGCTTGTAGAAGTCTCGGGGAGTTTCAAAAATTTTCAAGGAATCTGGTGCGTGCTAATAATAACAACTCTTATGTCGTTCACTAAGATTAACTTACTCTTATAAATATGCTTGTGTCCGTGAGCAAAGATATTGAAAATACCAAAATCACCATTTTTTTCTTAGGGGTTCTTGGATGTGTGTTTTGGTCGATTCTGTGACTTTTTTCTTTGGCAATCTCTGATTCTTTAAGAATATAAAACCAGATGTGGAAAAAGAAATTTCTTGTCAAAAAAGAAGATAGATCTTGTGTGATGCGGGTAAAGGTCTCATATTAGGTTTAAGATGGGTTTATTTAGGTGAAAAAGATTTGCATAATCAGCTTTGTTGCAGCTATGAAACTCATTGTCCAAAACGGATAATTTTATATATAGAAGCATAATCTGATTAGTCAAACATAAAAAACTGATCTTTGCGGCTGTAAGTGGCATATATCAGATTGAACTATTTCAAAACTCAAATTCGAAAACCAACTTGGTCGGATTATAGGAGTGAGTGTCTTTTCTAGGTTACCTGCATTTTCTATGCATTCAAAACGTGATAGTTTGACGGCTGCTATAATTTGCCATGCTGCATAGTATTAGGGTGATTTGAAATTTTGAATACATGGTTTTTGTACTTGGTTTTGCATTCCCTATTGGAGATAGTCCTGCTAATATGATATTGGTTCTTATTATTGCAGCACTGGTGCCATGGAATGGTCCAGAGCAGCCAATCAGCTGATGGAAAATGCGTGTTTTCTCTTGTTTTATTATTTCTCCTTATTTTATAATTTTATTATGTGGCTTTCAAAGTTCTAATAAGCTTCTTTTGCTCATAGGTTGATGATGATGGCGATGTGATTGAAAATAAACTTCCTATTGTAAGACCAAAAAGACGGCTTATTTTCACTACTCTGCTAATGCAACAACTGCTTCGCCCTCCCCCGTCCGTGTCACTGAAAGCTTGTTCCAACTATGAGAGTGTGGTTTACCATGCAGCTCGATTGGCACTTGGAGATGCATGCAATCTAGTCTCTTCTGCTCAAAGTAATTCAAGTATCCATCTCAGCGATGCAAACTGGTAAGATACCTAAAATCCAAGCATGTTGTAATATCTTCTGGTCTTGTTCTTAAATGTTTTTCTGGGTAAACAAGTTGCAGTCTTTCTGATAAAAAGGAACAACCTGAGACAACTGATGACCATCGTCTCTCAAAAGTCATCGAAGATTTCAAGAGTAAAGCTGGAAAGCTTGAAGATGATTTTTTTAGGTAAAATTAAATTTGCTTCCGTCATTACTGCAATTAATATTAACATCTGATTTTGAAGGCAATCCAACAGCTTTCACAGCGTTTCAGTAATTTTCATTTAGAGTAATTAACTAGTTTGCAAGGTGTGTTTTGGAATACAGAATCTAGTAAAACCCGTTCGATGAAACAATATTGTGTTTAGCACAGTTACATCGAGATTACGACATGCTATTTTAGCATGGAACTTTATGAAATTGCTAGACAGTAGTTAACTAAAATTGAAAAGGTAATACATCGTTCAATTGTTTGTGAGAAGTGACACGAAATTGATCAGTCTACCATTACACGCGACTTGAATTTCTTTCTTTACATGGCAATGCTTATTTTTTCGTTGTTAATTTGCAGACTTGATAAGAGAGCATCAATCTTGGATTTGAGTGTGGACTTTCAAGATCTGGAAATATTTTCGGTTTTAAATCGTTTTGCTATCTTCCATGGGAGAGGGCAAGCAGATGGAACTCAGCCAACTGCAGATGCATCAAGACCTTCTCCTAAAAGATATGTCACCGCAGTTCCAATGTCGGAAAATCTTCCTGATATGGTACACTGTCTCTGGCTTTGATCGTTAAATAGTTGAATTTTTTTGGCTTAGAAAGAAAAGAATGAAAGTCTACATCTTTTTGCCTATTTGGGAGATATAAGTTCATTTCTTGTACATTCTGGGAAAGTTTGAAGGAACTTATAGGTGGTGTGGAATCTTTTTTGGGGGTATAAAGGGTAGTTCATATGTTTAGACGGTTAGCAAGATCCTTTTGTAAGTATATAAATGTTCTTCACATACCCTTTACGTGGGGCCTTTTTTGACGCGAAGTTTTTGTCTAGCTTGTATACGCTCAGATCTTTTGAACAGATCTAGGTTTGTAAATTTAGTTTCAGTATTTGATGGGTCTTTCTTTAATAATGTTGGAAGGTGTTTGGTTGAAATGTATGTATCCTGCCAAACTCTATAATAATTTGCGTATTTCCCATTCCGTGTGCTGCAAGCGTGCAAGATTTGCCACACTGATTTCTGAAGCAAAAGTTACTTGTTTGACTATTCGTAGTTCTTACTCGTGGATGGTAACTAAACTTTTTTTAAAATCAGCCTAAAATTGGGCATAAGTCAAATGTTACAGTTTCGGTTCAATAAAAGAGTAAGAACAAGATAATGTGTTTTAGAGAAACACAATGTCTGCAATTGCTGTACTGACTTGATCTAGTCAATGTGGTAACTTTACATGCATTTATAGATACTTCTGAGTGTGAGGAGCTGTCATTTTTCTGGATGTGGAACAATGAAACAATGTGTTTTGAACTTTGATAAGGGATGCACTTTGTTTGATCATGTTATGTTGTATTTTTAGACATTTGAGGGAAAGCAAGCTAAAACTTTTTCTGGTAAAAAAGTACATTGATATCAAATCAAAATATTTATAATACGTGTGAGGTTTTAAGTTCAATTCATGCTAGGTGCAAACAACTTTAAAGTGGCCACGCCAACCTCCTGAAAAGAGAGGACTTTACCTGGTTTGAGTCTGTGTGGCGGTGGGTTCAAACCTCGTGGATTAGTCGGGCAATGTGTCAAAAACCATGGTTAAAAAAATGTATAGTAGTGATCCAACCACCTTCATCAGAGACTAGAATTTTGTTTATGTTTATGGTTACTATTTTGTTGGCAAGTCAATCTTATTTTATGCTCTCATTTTGACCCATCCAAAACAATTTATGATGTAATTTCGGCATGTTTTCTCTCTTCAATTTACTCGAGAGGGCGAGTTTTTAACTTTAAGATGTATGTGGCCTAACAGAGGTTTTGACAGTTGACCCACTTAGAGGCAACCTCAAACGGTTACTTACTAAAGTTTAAAATCTAGACCTCTTGTGAGAAGCTCATTTGCCTTACCAGTAGGCCATTTCACGGCCGTTTTTAATATAAGCTTGTACGCATTAGATTTATTCCCACATAAAAAAAGCTTGCTAGGATAGGATAGGAGTATATGCGAAAGCAGAAGAGGAGTTGTATATAGTTCATTTTAAGAAATGTTGTGTAAAAATTATCATTGTATGAGATCGAATGTGTGGTTGTTTTAAGTTCTAAAGATTTTTACGGCTAGTTAACAAAGGTCGTTATCACGAATTGAATTTGAGGTACCTTATTCTATATCGTATACAATGCGTCTTTTCAAATTCATGCGTCTTAAAATCGGGTATATTCTCATAGAAGCTTGCTAAGTGGAATAGGTTACTTGTCGGTATAAGCCAATCTTGATCTTTTGACGTGAGAAAATATTGCCATAGGTGTGGCTTAAAACGAGAAAAAGAGTTAACTATTATCAGTCATTGAATAAAATTTTGGAGTTGGAATGCTAGACCAACGACACTTATAGATATGAATTAGACAAGGTACAAGTGTACAACACGATTGTTAAAATCAAACTTTTGCTACTCAGCCGCCTACAAACACTTATTAAACAGTAGAAGACAAATACACATCTATGTACTGTATGTAGGGAATAAAGAAAATGATAAAAGGGAAATACAATTTTGGATTAGACCATATATATGGGTGTAACGGAATTGAGCTGAGTTCAACATTGCTAAACTCGACTCGTCTTCTAAAACTCAAATTTGAAACTCGACTTAACGTCGATTAACCTACATTTGAAGTACGGCTTCGTATAGACATAGGAGTACATTATATTATACTAGACGAATACCCGTGCACGCACGGAAAATTCCTAGCGGCCGATAATTAAGAATATGCAATATTGTGGTACGTTTTTCGTGTAACGTTCAAACATAATACGTGAAGATATCAAAATGTTGTGACAAAGAACATATAACAACCCGTTATAACATTATGTTCATGAAGACCAATGAATTTTTAACCTTTATTGCATTTAAAGCAAAATAAAAGTTATATTGACCAGATGATATTTCATCAAGTGGATCCCTAAAAGACTTTAATATATGTCGAAAATATTACGAGTACTCTTAAATATAATGATTCATAATTGAGAAAAATTAGTGAATAAGATCTATTTAGATACGCTTCTTATTCATACTATTATGATTAACGATAGAAAGAACATGTAATGAAAGTTTCATAATTGATTTTTAATGTACTTAACCACATTCTTGTCATACAAAAATTACAAATTCTAAGAAAATTGCATTGAAACCGTATCATCAATGCACGTCCTTTTCTTTTCAAACAAATTTCAAATCAAGTATTAAAGATTAAGCGTTGCCATTTATACATTTTAAATTCTCAACATTCTTAAATTTCAAAAAATTGAGGTAAATCGTATATATTGTAGTAAAGAAAAAATTATATATATATATATATATATATATATATATAGAATCCGGATCGATTGAGAAGGTTTTTATTTTGAGAAGATTGAGAAGGTTTTCAAAAATGATAGATTTTTAACTTTGATTCAAGTTTTTCAAGCGTAAAACTCATTTTAATGTGATTATAATCCAAAATGTGTAAAAAAAAATCGAATCAATGTTAAAAAAAACTCTCGATTTTGCGATATAAGTACAATTCTGAATCTTCTATACAAATTTAAGGAATCATTACCATAACTCGATTTTAACAATGATTTGTGAATCAAATTTGTGATTTATAGATTTGATTCACTATTAAATGATGTTTACTTGTGAATCAAATAAAAAAATATGAATCAATTTGCTCAAACGTAGATTTCTCAATCTTCTCAAAATAAAAACCTTCTCAATGGAACCGGATCCATGGCAACATATGTGTAAAGTTTGAAAAACTATTTATTGAAAATGAGTTTCGATTAGCATAAGAATTTATAAAATCTTTTCTGGAAAATAAGTAGAATACACGGTTGACAAATAACCAAAATACACTGTTTTTACTTTATATAATCATTTCTATACTTATCAAATTTTAGGTTGGAACTCTTTCAACCCACAAATACATGATTGACATAAATTTCTCAAATCATTCATATATTTCTACACGATTGACATAAGTTATACTTTAGTTTCATCATTTAAAATGCATTCTTTTGTTTTCAACTTTTCTCAAATCATTTCTATATTCGTAATATAAATTTCTAACTTTCTCAAATCATTCCCTATATATATATTGTAATATAAGTTTCAAAGTCAACTGATACATGAGGAATATTTGTAACTTAATCATTGTTAATTAGCTTCTCTGTAATATAAAGTAATTTACCAAACAAATTGATTTTCTTTTGGTAGTTAGTTATGATAATACACGATATTCAAAAATCTAATCACATCCTGCAAAACATAATTAGACTATATTAGTTTTAGAAAAAATAAGTAAATTAAAAGATGAAACGAAATGAGCAAATATCATAATTCATAATCATATAGTATCGTAAGATAGGAAACAATTACACAAATTCATAATCATATAGTATCGTAAGATAGAAAACAATTATATTCAAGTTTAACAAATAAAAAAAATCAAAATAAGTTCAACACATTTAATGATAGTACCTTATACGGGAATGATTATGATTGCCTTTTATACAATTAGTGTAGTAAACTTTCTATAATGAATTTTCAGTTTTCAACAATTTATTGAATATTTCAATAACATTCAATAATTGCCAATATAATTTAGCCATTTATGTCCCGTATAATTTAAATATGCAATTTAATTTAGCCATTTATGTCCTGTATAATTTAAATATACAATTTAATTTAGTCAATAACATTCAATGATTGCCATTTATACAATTAAAAGTATCACAATGATCAAATTCAAAATTATAACAAATTACACTTGTCAACGTCGGCAAAAATTCCAGCAATAGAGACGGCAATGACAGGTCAAATTCATTAAAAAACAAATCTTAGTATTACAACTCAAATTCATTAAAAAAAAGTACAAAGAAGCTGCAAAACTCAAAAGAATCCTATTGTGAACATTTCTGGCGAGTTTGATTTTTCCGGTGTGGCGGTCTCTTTTCTGTGGTGGTTGGGCTCACAGCGGAGTGGTGGTTTCAATGGTGCTTCTCTTTTGATTTTTCCGGCGAGTTTGATTTTTCCGGCGTAGTATGTGGCTGCTCAAAAAACACAAAAAATAGTAAAAACTTAGATCTAAATATAAAAATTATAGATATATAAAAGTATCTTCAAAAATACATTAAAACTTTATTAATTCTGTGGTATGGTGGTGGGGTCACGACCGGTGGTTTAGTGACGACGGCGATGGCGAGGAGGGACGGTGGTGGTGGTGGTGGTGGTGGCGGTTATGGTGTGTTATAGGCTAGAGAGATAAAGAGGAGAGGTATTGGGATAGAGAGAGGAGAGGATATTTGTGTGTTTTTTTGTTTTGATATGTGATGGTTTGGTGTGTGTGACTTACAAAATGAATTAGCACATTATATGGTTGTTTATATAGGAAAAATAGAACGTGTACATTTAATACTTTCCATCCGTGTATATAGAGTAACAATTCAATCAATTCAATTTTGTATATAGAGTAACAATTCAATCAATTTCGGTGTGATAATGGATAACAATTCAATCAATAACATTTTCCAGCCATTGTTTTGATGTAGGAGGACTTTTCATTGTAAAGTTTCCAGTCATGTATGCATTTAATTTGATTGTTCAATGCATTCCTTAAATAGTTTCCACATTCATATACATTCCTTGAATAACATAAGCCGAATTAATCTCTTATTTGTATATTCAGAATATGAATTTCTGGCTTTGTCCATAAGTTCTAAATTTTTGTTTCAAGACTTGTACATTTAGTTTCAAGATTGTTTCTTTACTTTTCACTTTTCACTTTTCACTTTTGTGGATTTAAAGTATAGTAGTTTAGTTATAATGATTAATCAGTATTTAAATCTATAAAAGGTTATATGTAGTAACTTAACCAGCATGCAAGCTCGTGAGCCTGACTAGCAAAGGGTTCCTTGAGAATGCATGACTTTTTTCATTCACACATTATATACGGTAGGTAGGTAGTCTCTGTCAGTTGTAAGTTAGTCTTTATAATAACTTTGCCAAAGGAACGATAACCTCAAAGATTATTCGGTTAAAAATTTTACGAAAATGATCCTCGGTGTTATTCGGTCATGCAAAGTTTGTTTCTTAATGACTAATTCTTACTATATGTAAAAAGGAGCTAACTTTCAAGTTAAGTCGGTTAAGGGTTCTTAACAATGAGTTTAAAAATTGTAAAAGGACTACTTTTGCAATACTACTAACACCATAACACATGACCACCTAACCAAATCTTGTATTGTATGATATACTGTAAAATCGTAAAATCCAAGAAGAGAATTTGGAAATTAGATCTTGAAAATTATTAAACATAAAACGATGTTGTCATCGGTAACGATCCTCTGACAACATCAACAGCAAAACCTACAATACCTCAGTCGATCCATTCGACTATCTTCATTCGTTACTCCGGTTTCATCGCCAGCATTTGCGGTGTTTGCTGGTGTTATGTTCAGTTAGTTTCATTTATTATTTTTTATAAATTTCAGTTTCTTATGTACATCTATGTGGATTTGCCAATGTTTTGAGGATTTACTTGAAGTTTTAGGGGGTGGTCTGTTTAAGCTTTATTTATTGGGCTTATCTCCTCTTATTTGTTTTCGATATAAGCTTAATTGTCTGGCTTTTCTGGACTTGCGGGCTTATATGAGCTTATTAGATATAATAAGCTTAATTTTATAAGCCCATAAGTCTTCCATTTTAAGCCACACATCCGGGCTTATATTGAATCAATACGGTTTGATAAGCCCACAATTAGCTTAAGCAAACAACCCTAAGGTTGTGTCTTGAAGTCGAGCTTTTTTTGTGGCAGCGATTAGCCTATGTTAGATTAAATGCATTGCTTGGCATACTGACTTTTTTTGCTTTTATATGTTCGCCTTTTATAACTACTGCTATAACTATGTTATCAATTGTTCTTTTCTTTGTAAACAAATAGCTGTCGGCTAAATCTGAACTATACATACAGATACTTTTGCAACATAGCCTAAAATTGTCATTAAGAGCATATTTTGAAATGCAGATCGAGAGTTATTGTGAAAACCTCAAACAAAACTATTTTATTAAGGTACTATTTGTGTGAAAAACACACATTAAGTAGAGAATAAATGTGGCCAAATAATCACTAAGTCGACACTATTGGCTTGCATTTCTTGCCCGTGGTTGAACTAAGGAATTTTGATTGGAAGGTATATGAGAATATGGGATGATGTGTGTTTTTAAGGATTAAGTAATTGTCAGCACCTTCTTGAAGGGATTTTGTATAGCCTTGTAGGGAAAGTTTAAGCTTCGTCTGTTATGCAGACTTTTCTTGTGTTAATGTGAGCTTCATTAATGCCTGCTTTTTTTTTACTTCTATCTAATTTGCTTTTTTTAGGAAGGATTGGCTCTGTGATATGCTTAGGATTATATCAGGGTTATCTTTTTGGCGCCAGGAGCTTAAATTGGAGCAGCGTTAGTCGACCCTTTATGGGCTTTAAAAGATAGTAAAGAATGATCCTTGAATATACGCTGGAAGTGTAGATATTCGCTTTATTCCGATGGGGACTAACTTTATGGACGTAGAGTTGAATACAATATGTACACTATAAGGTGTACAAAAAGCTAGGGACTATGTCGGGAACTTTGATCTGGAATGTATTAGGGGCTATAGGGCACTTATAGGTTATTAGTTAGGATTGTGGTTAGAAATAGTTGACGTTTCACGGTGACACTTGCTGAATTTCATTAGAAGAAACTTTAGGTGGAATTATGGATTGCAGGTTTTTGTTTGATATTAGTGACACATAGAAATTTGGAGTACCTGAAGGTGAATATGTGGTTATGTATCTCTTGAAGGATATATGAGGAAGTAACGTCAGCTCTTTATAGACGGAATTCCATAGTAGGGCTAAAAGGTTGGGGTATCGAGTACTTGTTAGCTAATATTGATCCGAGAAAAGGACGTCTTCCACTTGGGTATGTCAGCTTTAATTGATCGTTAATTTGCTTGGTGTATGAGTTGTTGACTGCACTACATACTTGTTTTTTAGAGTTACATGTCACGTAATTACATATTAGTGCAATTTAAGTGGTAAAAAAGGTGTTAGTATGCTGTAATTTGTTGCGATTATTTTACACACAAGAGAATAAAGTGTGTCATATACAATGGTAATAGATTACGTAATGTTTACGAGGAAAAAAGATTGAAGAGTGTTATAGTTTGATGTAATTAACTCTTACACATGATATTCAAGACCACCTAATAGTAATTGAGTATGCAACAATTTTCTTTTGAAGTGTAATTTCATAGTAATTACTTGCGCCTATTTTTCCTACCTTATTTGTTTTTTTTTGTATACATTAATGTTATGGCATAAAGTGTACTTGTTAAGAAAGGAAAGGCAAACCCAGTGGAAGAAATAATACCCGCAATTAAAAGCCATTATTGTGAACAAAAGTTTGTATAAGGAATTTCGTGCATCTTAAATGAAGTTGAACTTTAGGGCACAAGTTAGACAGTGTTACGTGTTCATAGATATTAGAGACAAGGTAGTTAAAGGCGAAAGCGACCTCAAAACGACGTGCCTTCCCTAAGGCAAGAAGGGACAAAAAGCGAGCTTTTCAGTTAACTTTTTACCCTTTGTGCACATGATAGTGTCACTATGAAATCGTTAATTAAATAAAAATGCACTGTAATCATAGTCACAGGGATCGCCATACCCTTGGCGATTTTCGATCTGGTACGCGAGTTCCCAATCGCGGTACGGTAGCGATCTGGATCGCCGTGGATCGCGAAACGAATCGTTCCCATCGTCGTTCCAATCATCGTTCCCATCATCGTTCCCAATCACACCGAATCAGCGATCCAATAATTAGCAAATCGGCGATCCAACAATTAACAAATCGGTGATTTATAGGCCTCGAAAACGCGTTTGATGGCTATGTAATACAATTGTGTGTAAATGGGAGGTTTGAAGGTTTATTGTGTTTGGATGGAAATGGGAAGTTTGAAGATTTTTGTGTGTGAAACGTGTACCGAGTCAAGGACTTTGAAGGTTTTATTTGTTGAGATGAGGAAAAGCCGTTGAAGAACAGTGGAAAGCAGATGAAAAAGAATAGTATACAAAAGTGATTGAGTTGTTTTGGCCTGTTTTGTATTGCAAACCCACATGGGTAGCAAGTACAAAATGCTATAAAATATTTCTTTTGTACTTTTATACTTTATTTTTTTTAGCAAGTACAAAAACTCATGTGCTTGTTAAAATTACAATAAGGCCATACTACTTGTGAATTTGTGATAATAATGTGATGAATAAGAATAATGATATACACTATGAAAATGACTACATAAACATTAGTGAAATTACATATGTGGATAATTGAGTGACAAATTGTAAATGTATAAAAATATAAGAAACTAAACAATATTATTATTGTGTACGCCGTACCAAAGTATTTGGTACACCGAACCGAAATATATGGTACACCGAACCGAAGCGAACCGGAATGAGCCTACCCCCCTTCGTACCGGATTTTGAGAAATAGCGAACCGCGATCCCGTACCGGAGCGATCCTCATTCCATGTGACTATGACTGTAATTATCTTAAATCTTCATTTTTAATAGAAAAAGACCAAAAAAGAGAAGTTTATTCAAATACTCAGAGCCTTAAAGTCTACTATTCTTACTCGGAATAATCGTCTAAGTTCTCATTTCATATTACTCCCATCGTTTCTGAGATCCACTATATCATTTTCATCTACAAGATCCTCGTCGAATTCATCTTGGAATAGAGGATGATAATAGTGAAACTTCGAAACGTGGAAAAGTGAGGATTATGTAATTACTAGTTGTTAATAAGTAGTGTTTATATTATATTAACGGGTTAGTTTTGTAATTATTGAACCTAATTTAGAAGATCAGGGCCTGCTACAATACTTAATTAGGTAAACATTCAGAAACTAGCTGTTATAGCAAAAAAGCCAGTGTTTCTCGATCGCTTCTCGGTTGCCTCTCAACGCTTTTTGTCGCTCAATGAAAACGCCTCGCTTCTTTGGAGTCAAAGCACTTTAGTGCAAAACGCCTTGCTTCTTTGCTTAGTCGCTCGCTTTTCTCGCTTTTGACTACCTTGATCAGAGAACCTGCCTGATTGAATTTTGTCTGAATCCTTCTAATTTATAGAGCATCTGCATGGGCTTAATGGCCTTTCATCAGCTTCTTGTGAGACACTATTAGATACCCTTTATTACCCGGAATCATTTAGATATTAGTTCTAATGGGAACTCTCAGTTCTCGATCTTTTTTGTGCTCATTTGGATCACATTAATGACTTTTCCTTTGTTTGGGAAACAAAAGCACGGGGAAACAGCTATGTTCCCGGTATTCATGTGTTCGTGGGTGTCATCTTAAACTTTCCAGATGGGGTTCAGCTTATGAATGAATTTCATTCGGTGCTGAACTGCTATTTAAATTTCATCACAGTAAATACAGTATATCGAAAGTTGTATATTATCTGGTAATATTGATTATTTTATAAATGTCCTCCCCACTATAAATATAGTCTAGTGATTATAGGATTGATGGCTGCGTTTTGTGAGTGCTACTTACTAGAGATCATGTGTTAGCTGATTTTAAAGAGATCCATTGTTTGATGAATTTTGTATTTTGTGTATTTGCAGTACAAGCTTGGTTCGTGGCTTGCTCTTATCTTCTGTGCTCAATCGCTTGCTAATATGAGGAATATAGAGACAGATTTAAAGCAGATCTCCACAGGATTCATGTAAGTTTCTTTTACATTAGAAGCAATAAGCTATATATATACCTGAACTTCCACGCGATATCTATATGCGCTGACTTGCAAACTTTGTTGCATTAAAATAGTTTATCATTATAATTAGGATTATAATCAAATTAAGTAAGTTTACTGTTCTTCAAGTGATTTCGCATATGCAAAACTTAAGATTATGGATGTTATGGTTCAGCTTTACTTTCAACTTTTGGATTCTAAGAAAGTTAGCAAAGCAACAAGTTTTATCTAAAAGGGTTCTGAATGTAGAAATTTAGTTGTATTGAATCAATGCTAATAAAAGCAACAAGTTTCATTCATACAGTATGACGCTTACGACACTTTCCTGTTTTCTTGCCGAGTTTCTAATATGTGATATTTTGGTTTAGGTTTGCCGTTATGGGAATGGTGACGAATTACCTCAGCCCTGCCCGAGGTGGAGTGAAGGCTTAAATTCTTGACTCGATTGGCATCTGGTGGTTGAATTTTTTCTTTGTTTGTAATCTTATAGTAGACCATTGGTCATATTAAAGCTGGGATCTGTTGTGCTCTTTATAGACACTTGAATAAATAGTCATTTATAGGTGTTCAGTGACCTACATGCATTAATTCCTTTTTAGATATTTTCTTTGGGTGCCCCTATTAGTACCCCTGGCCCACTGCATAGTGTCAAAAAGTTTAAAAGATTCCTTTTGTACCCCCTTTTTACAGTGCAACGCAGTTTTTTATTAGTTTCTGTTCCGTAATTTTTGACAGTTTTATACTTTTGACCTGTTAAACTTTATATTTTTCGTTCCGTTTTTTCCGAGTCACAGTTTTATAACATATACAAAATTAAAAAAATACAAAAAAAATAAAATACGAAAAAAAAAAGGGGGGGGAAAACGGAATATAAAAAAAACCGGGGGGGGTGGGGGGGGGGGGGGGGGGCGGGGGGTGGGGGGGGGTACAAATGGTGTTTTCAGGGGGGTACATATAGCATAACCCATTTTCTTTTGTGCGAATATGGTATGGGCAGTTCTATTGGTACCCGTTCCTACTAAAAAGCACAAAAAAATACAAAATATTCTCTTTGTCCACCCTGTTTTTTATTACAAAACAATTTTTAATCAATTTTTGTTCCGTATTTTTTGACAGTTTAATACTTTTGAGTTTAATACTTTTGACTTGTCAAACTTTATAGTTTTTGTTCGGCATTTTTCGTTTCACAGTTTTATAACAAAAACAAAATTAAAAAAAACATAAAAAATTAACAGGGGTCAAAATAGTGTTTTAGGGAGGTCTTAATAACCTACCTATTATTTCATTTGGCTGACTAGATCCACTGGGCACCTGTCCCTTAGCACACTTGCTCAGACCTAGCAAAGTTTTATCTTATCGCAGAATGGCTTGATCTACATGAGGAATCAACCTAGGCTCCCAATGGGAACTGTATGTCCATTAGCACACTCGCTCGGACCTAGCAAAGTCTTATCTTATCGCAGAGTGGCTTGATCTACATGAGGAATCAACCTTAGCTCTCAATGGGGACTGCATATCAAGTGGCTGGAAACTTGTTTGTAGATCAAGGCCTTACCCACCACCATTATTAGCAGGTTCTTAGTGTTAAAAGAGTGCAAAAACTCAAAACTCCATTATCCACCGTAAACCTCCATCACTTTTTATGATAGTTTTAGTGTTAAAGAGTTCAAAAGCATTGTATAATCTTATTTTCCAATAGGATATTGTTTAGAAAGTTAACTGCTCATGATGATATAAAAAATACAAGGTTCTCAGGCTTTGATGAAATCAACCGGCTTTGATGGAATCAACCTTCAACGAGAAGAAAATATAAGATGATGAGTGTTAGCTAGGCTTTGATGGAATCAACCGATTCACATTCATAGAGAAGAAAATATAAGATGATGAGTGTTAGCTAGGAATAGAAGTGACGATCATTATTCAATCAATGAGTCTTGTAATTAAAAAGATATATGATTCATGTAATAGATAGGTTAAGGGCTCGTGACTGACAGGTAGTCATGAGACCCGGCTAAGTAATTGCTATGAGCTAAGATGTCATATTGTAAGGATATCATTAAGAGCACTGGGTACCTTTGTGTCGTTGGGCTGGCGTCATAGCCAAAAAGTACCACCACGTCAGCAAAAACCCCTATGACATCAGAATTCCTTTGGCACCACATTTTGTGTCGTACTCTTTGGCATCAGAAAATGTGATGACGTTAGACTAATTTTTTTTTTCATTTACATAAAATAAAATATACACAATATGACTAAAATAAACTTCATTAAAACTAAAACACATTATTTAATAAAAAAAGACATTACATAGAAATAAAAAAAATGAAAAAAACGTAAACATAAAGTTAACTAGTTTTGTGGTGGATATAACGCTCGGACTCGTGCTTTTTGAGCTTTGATGATAGCCGCGTCGACCGGATCCATCCTGCGTGCGTCGATTCGTAGCACTCACAAGTCATCGGAAATCTTTTGAGAATTGTATAAATTAACTCTCGCGTTTGCCTCTCGCCCTTGTGTTCTAACTCGTATTGTTGTTGCATCATTTCTTGAAACATTGTCGGGTTTAAACCGGAACTAGCAGTCGAGTTTGACGAATGTTGACTCTTAGCAATTCGTTGTGCCTCGGGTGGCCGCGTTAACGCGTATTCTCTAAAATGCTCCGGTTCCTCGTCGATAACCCGAAGACGATTTCGTCTTGCCAATGTCGATTCAGGATTTTTTCACTTGTGTTTGTCTTTCAAAAGTAGCCAAGCGCTCTTGTGCTTAAATTCTGAACCCGTGTGTGCTTTAAACAATATTTGTACCCTCGTCAACCAATCTTCATCGTTCTCCCCACTCATAACAAGCGTTTCTTGCACTAACGAATTAAACTTTTAAAAATCTTGATTCATTGGAGTCCACTTTTCCGTCAACGTGTTCTTGGTACGAGGCGTGTAGTTGTTTTTCTTGGCTTCCTCATTGTATACCTCGAGAATTTTATACCAAAACGTATCATTTTCTTGATCCGAACCTACTTTTCGATCCTCGGATATTTGAATGAAACATTCCGTCAAAAGCAACTCCTCGCCTTGGCTCCACATATGTCGAGCTCGGGTCCGTTCGGCTTGTGGTTCTTTGGTTTTCTTCGCCATTTTCTTGATACACGCTCCTTTTGGTGTATCAAGAAGAAGACCACTAATCATACTAAACTTAAGTGTCTACTTTCTCAAATCATAATTTCAAGATGAAAACTAGTGGTCTTCTTCTCATCTTCTCATTATCTAATTGGTTGGATCGTACGATCCCGATTTGATCCTACGATCCCGATCCTGCAAAGACAAAAACGATCCCACGTGGGATCGCGAGTTTGACAGCCTTGCTTAGTATAAAAAAACGATAAGAAAGGCTCCCCTACTGTTTTATAATGGTCAAATTAAAAAAAGAATTTATTCTCAATTGCGTGGGCTGGTCACCATGGCGTGAGAGGACATGGCGCCAAACCCGGTACCATGCGCCGTAGAAAACCCTCGGCTGGTGGTATGGCGCCACCCATACCAGCCAGCGTACCGAACCAAATGGTCTAAATGACGTAACAATTCTCATATGGTAAGGAGTATAAAAACTCCGTAAGATTGTTATATCCATCCAAGTATTCATATTTTTTTGAAATGCCATCCAATCCGAAGATGTCGAAAAAAAAACGATTTGTAAACCTAAGCGAGAGACCAACAAGTAAACATAACAATGAGATGGGAATATACGATGTTCATAAAAGCTAGGGATAATATGACAATTTTGAAGAAGAATGTATTTTCAAGTTTTTTTTAATTAAAATAAATTAGATAAAAAATAATACGCCGACAAATTCAAACAAACCCGATACGTGCGGATATGTTTTCGACAACGCCTAATATAAGGAAAACTAATACAATCCCATAATTTAGAAAGAACAAAACCTCGATTATCAAATTATCGTAAGTCTTTTGTTTCTTCACATATATTTGGATCCTATGTTTTGTTAGTTATAATCTTGAAAAAATTACACGTTTCGTCCCTATGGTTTATACCAAAATCAAGTTTCGTCCCTATTTCATTTTAATTACACTAGCCGTCCCTAATTCTGAAACTTGTAACACTGGCCGTCCCTATTTTGGATGGTCGTTAATTTTTTTTGTTAAGTCTCATGAGTGGAGGGGTAATATCGTCTTTTCATGTTTTTTTGTGAGTTAATGCTGTCACCTACCCAATTGTCACACCCTTATATTCACGATTGTGTATATTGTCTTTTCATTTCCCTCCCATATAAAACACACCCAAATCCACACCCTTATGCACGATCGATACTAATAAACCCTATCAATTAAAACCCTAATTCGTGCAATTAAATGGACGGGACAGGCTGGAAGATAAGACAGAACAATGTGAAATACCAAATGCCTATTGAATACGGTATGCAATTTATTCAATTTTGCCCTAGTGTTTGATTTTTTCTAGTTTTGATAGGGTTAATATATTAATAGTTTGATGGTGAGTGTTATTACATTTAGTTTGTTTGTGTTAATTGTTTTGTATTGATTGCATTTTCAGAAAAAGAACCTGCTCTGTTTTCCATAAAACTACACCATGCTGGGAAGTTCAAAGAGTTAGAGAAAAGGAAGTATGTAAATGGGTTAGTTGCCTATGTCAATGAGTTTGATATAGATAAATTTTCTATTCATGAGCTAAATGATGTAATGGTGGAATTATGATATGTTGATGATGATCCTATTTACTATCATTATATGATTCTTGGGACTGACTTAGAAATAGGATTAAGAGCCTTAGGTAATGATTTAGATGTCCTTGGGTTAGCTAAGTATATCAAGGACAATAAGCTGATTATGGTGTACTGTGAGCACTTAGATACTAAGCTAAACACATATGCTTCCCTGTAGAAGAAGTGTTGTTATTGAGGAGTTTCCATCTAACAGTATGATTCCTACCAAAGGGTTGTTGTTAAAATACCATAAACCCTCTTTCACCCCAACTGTCACACCTTCTCCCACCACAACTGTCATACTATCTCCCATCATAAATGTCAATCCCACCTCAATTGTCAACCCACCCTAAATGTCACTCCAACTCATACTCCAAATGCCACTCAATCCCCATCCAAAAGGAAGTTTACCAAGACTAGTGCAAATAATGTAAATGTGAATGATATAGCATGAAGAAACATGTAATCTTATGATCTAAACCAAGAACAAGAGAGAGATGTGAGTTGTGATGTTTAGAGAGAGAAAGTGATGGAATGGATGATGTTATTACTATGTGGAAATATAGAAGAAATGAAACAACCAACCCCTCTCCAAGGCTAGGAGAGAGCTTATATACTTACATGATGGCCGGCCCATGGGCTATTATGGGCTTCCCATGGGCCTTGGGCCGTACTAGATTACTAATCTAATCATTACAGTAACTATGAGCCAAGACTATAACAACTTGGAAGTGACCGACATTTTTTGTGTTTCCAACATCGTCCATGAAGACTTCCATCGTTTTTTCGATCATATCATAAAAGATAGCCATCATACACCTTTGGAACGTACCCGATACATTGCATAAGCCAAAAGGCATGTGACGATAGGCGAACGTTCCATAAGGACATGTGAATGCTGTCTTTTCTTGATCATGAGGGTCGATGAGAATTTGAAAGTAACCCGAGAAACCATCGAGAAAACAATAGTACTCGTTTCCCGCTAATCTCTCGAGCATTTGATCCATAAACGGTAGTGGAAAGTGGTCTTTACTGGTGGCTTCATTTAACTTTCGGTAGTTAATGCATACACGCCATTCCGTAACCAATCGAGTAGGAATTAACTTGTTTTCATCATTTTCAACAACGGTAAAACCACCTTTTTCGGTACGTAATGTACGGGGCTTACCCAAGGACTATCCAAGATCGGGTAAATTAATCTGGCGTCAAGAAGTTTTTTAACCTCCTTTTTGATGACATCGTGGATTTTCGGATTCACCCATCTTTGGTGTTGAACCGCTGGTTTATAGTCCTCTTCCATAAGAATTTTGTGAGTACAAAATTCTGTGTTAATACCCTTGATGTCGGAGAGGTTCCAAGCGTTGTGTCACATCCCTGTCAGTGGCGGGGGGAAACACGGGATTGCAGACGATACAGTTTCATCGCACAGATACTAGATCATTACACATTTACAATTTACATAGAAAATGAAAATTTAGGTTTATATAAAATTTTACACGTTTATTTAACATATCTCTAAGTGAATTGGCGCTTTTATCAAATTTAACAAGTTTAACTTGAGTTTCTTTAAGTTTGGCATTTTTTTGATTTAAGTTCTTCACATGAATTACACGCAATTTCAATTTCTTTACTTCTCTCAAGTTTTTAAATTTTCTCGTTTAATTCTAAAATTTCTTTTTCTAAAAGATCTCTTTTAGTTTTCAAAATTTTATTCCTGTTAATGATTTTAAGCTGATTTCACATAAGCTATCATATTTTATTTGCATACTATCATTATCAAGAGAATATGCATTGTCCCTATAATAGGAAGAGTTAAGAGTTACCTCATTTGACGATTGAGCCATGAGAGAAGTTTCTTTGTTGGTTTTGTCTTCGGCATCATTTTCGCTGTCGCTCCAAGAACCTCCAATGAAGGCCTTTTGATCTTTGGTGCGAGATGGTTTTGGACAATCGCCAATGAGATGATTTGGATCACCGCATCTAAAACATTTCTGGTCACTCTTTCCTTTCTTTACTGCATCTAAAATATTTCCAGTCACTCTTTCCTTTCTTCTAAAGAACTTTTTAAAGTTCCTTACGGCCATAGCATATTCTTTGTCATCACTTCCGGATGTCGAAGTTTCATCATCACTAGACTCTTTCTTAGCTTTTAAGGCAATGTACTTAACTCTTTCCTTTTTGCCTCTATAAATTTCGGAATCCTTTTTTATGACTACTTCATGTACTTTTAGATTGTCGATAAGCTCGTCTAGAGCTAGTGATGACAAATCTTTCGATTCTTGAATCGCCGTGACCTTTGCTCTCCATTTAGGATGTAGAGCCCAAAGAAAATTCCTAACATAGTTCTTGCTAGAGAAACCTTCATCAAGAGCTTTAAGACTAGTAATAATAGTGTTAAATCTAGCAAAACCGCTATCAATAGATTCTTCTTCAAGGATAGTAAATTGTTCATATTGTTGAACAAGAAGATCAATTTTGTTATCCTTTACTTGGCTATTACCTTGATGTGTGATTAACAACGATTGCCAAATATCTTTAGCCGTTTTACACATAAAAATTCTTTCGTATTCCTTTTTAGGTAAAGCATTATAAAGAACCATTTTAGCTTTATTATTTTTAGCAAGTTTCTTTTTAAGATCATCATCTTGTTGTTCAAAAGGAACCATTTCCAAAACTTGGGTTTCTTTATTTCTAGCAACCGGTGGAAAATCACCATTATATAATCATATCGGTATAGGTCGAAAGACCCGTTATGATCTATGTGGTTTTAAAGATTTGTCTATGGTCTTTAACGTTTGTGCCGAGAAATCCACTTTCGTAAATTGATAAACAAAATAAGCTTTGATATAATAACAACTAGATTATTTGAGTGACACATTTGGTCTAGTTAACTAAATATAAGTCTTAAGTTAACCAAGTTAGTTTGTGAAAATGTTTTCTGACGAGAAATCATTTTTATAAATTAAAGTCCCATATTCGAGGTCAAATCATTTCCAACACTTATAAGTTATTTTTCAACTATCCGAGTAGTCATCTTTATTATCATTGGTAAAACAAAAATTATTTCCAAAATTGTTACAGTCTATTTTCTTTCTGATTATTTGAACACTACTCAAATCCCTGTGGACGACCTGGTCTTACCTAAAAAGATTATACTACATACGTGGGTTATACTTTTACCCGTGTGTTTCCATATAATTATCCGGTATTTTCAGTCTTATAAATTTAAAGCTTTTGAAACACATCAAAGTTTTTGGCGCCGTTGCCGGGGATTTCTTAGCTGTTCTGTAGTCAAACTCTGGAAAATTACTTTAACCTCCCCCCTCTTTTTCAAAAATCATCGTACAGTTTTCTGGCAAACTGACCCAAACAATTTCTCTCTTGGATGCATACACGTGCTTCCAATTCTGAACTTGTTGAACCGTTACCTGAACCTGAACGTACTCTGAATCGAAGACTTCGTCGACGAAACAGAAGAGTTCCATACGATCAAAGAAATAATCCACCACAACACCCGAGAATTGTCTACCCGCCAGTTCTTAACATCAACTACTTCCGTCACTTTCTTGATATTCTTTGAAATTACGATCCAATGGACGATGAACCCATGTGGGCTGCTGACCATGTTGTCGCTCCGACTCCTGGTTCCGCAATCACTATTCCTGAAACTGCTAACGAATTTGCTATCAAAGGTAACCACTTGACTCTTGTCAAAGGAAACCAATTCGATGGTCAAACCAAAACCGATCCTCATAAACACATTCATGAATTCCTCGAAATCTGCGATATGTTTAAATACAGAGATACTAAGAATGAAGCTGTCCGCCTAATGATGTTTCCCCTATCACTCACTAGAGAAGCAAAAACCTGGTTTGATGAACTCAACGAAGAAACTATCGAAACATGGGATGAACTTCAAACCACTTTCATTAGCCGTTTCTTTCCCCCGTCTCCTTTCGACCGACTCCTCGAAGAAATCCGAGCTTTCTCTCAACATGAAAACGAATCTCTAACCGATGCTTGGCTTCGTATGAAGGAAATGCTCTGAAACTGCCATGGTCACAATCTGTCCAAGGGCAATATAATTAAAATCTTTTATCACAGTCTCAACAAAATAACCCAAGAAGTTCTAAATACCGCAGCTGGTGGTATTTTCCTCTATAAAACACCAAATCAAGCTTATCAGCTTCTGGAAGATAAAGTCTTACTCAAGCTCGACTGGGCTAAAAATCAAAAAACCAAACCATCCCTAAAAAAACCATTGCTTTTTCCATTGAAGGTAGCAGTAATTGTAATACTGAAAAAATTATGGCCCGAATGGATGCCATGACCCTGAAAATAGATGCTCAGTATAAAGAACTCCAAGCCCATTCTAAAAAAACAAAACCCGATCTTGATGAAGATAATATACCTATGTCCCGAGAAGAAGAAGGCAAATTCATGCAAACTTTTCGTAAGACTCGTTTTTACAATGATTACAGAGACCGAGACTCGAATCGTGATAATTGACGTTAAAACGAACGAAGTAGTTACAATCGAGACAACTACCGATCCAATACCGATGATAAACCATACGATCTTCAAAAACAATTCAACGATTTCATGAAATCTCAGCAATCGACCAACGCTTTCGTCAAAGAAACATTCATGGATCTCAAAACCCAACTCGAAACCGTTGCCAAAAATCATCAAGCTTCAATTCAAAACCTTGAAACCAAGTTCGACAGACTTGCTGACAAGCAATCTGGTCGACCTTCTGGATCTCTTCCCAGTAACACTCAACCAAACCCAAAAGGACACAACTCCAAAGCCTACCAACCACCACAATCTCGCAATGAGCATGTGAATGCCGTATTCACAAGAAGTGGTAAATCTTACAACCCACCAGTTAATCCAAATGATCAACAAAACGATTCTGGAAACCCTATCAATTTCGATAGCGATGAAGAAAACGAAGAACCGACACCACAACCGAAAACTCAAAATTCAAAATCAGTCAAAGAGACTCTGTTACCCAAACCATACAAACCAAAAATTCCGTATCCCCAACGTCTTAGGAAAGAGAAAATGGAAGCTCAATACGGAAAATTTCTCGATATGATCCGTGCTGTCCGAATCAATGTACCTCTTATCGATGTATTAGCCAGAATGCCTAATTATGGAAAATTTCTCAAAGAACTAATAAGCAACAAACACAAAATCGAACAAATCTCTGCCACTTTCTTAAGCGATGAAAGTTCAGCAATGATCCAAAACAAAGTTCCACCTAAACTCGGAGACCCCAGAAGTTTTCTTATTCCATGTAATTTCAACAAAACCTTCTCCTGCAATGCCTTAGCCGACCTTGGTGCTAGCATTAACCTTATGCCATATTCACTATATGCGAAATTATCACTCGAGACTCTTAAACCTACCAAAATGAGCATAAGATTAGCCGATAGATCATTCCAATACCCTGTTGGAATAGCTAAAAATATGCTCGTTGAAGTTGGTAAATTTTTGGTATCAAACTGTCAAAAAGTTCAGGTAGTTCAGCTTTTGAAAATTAAAATTTCATTTTTTCTCTCTCAAATTTAGGGTAGTTAAAATTAGTTTTAGGGTCCGAATTTTCTTGCACAAGCTCATTGGATATAGGTCTTGATCTGGAAAAGCTTATTTTGAGGTTTAGAGCTTATTTAGGCAGCTGAATTTAGGGCTGCAGTTTGCCTCTTTTAGCTTTTCAAAATTCTTAAAAATAAAAAACCTTAGTTTTCAGTCCAAACTGCCATTTTCTTTGTTTTTTAGCTTATTTAATTTTTCAAAATGTCTAAACCTTGCTTATTTAGATTATCTATAGTACTAGCTTAATTTTTTTTAACTTTTAGACTCTAGCTTTTTCATTTATTAGCTTAAAAACTAGCTTAAAAGTGTCCTTGTAGAGTGTTTTTAGTTGTATTTTAGCCAAACTGCTTATTTGCTTATTTGAGTGTTTCAGCTACTAGGTTTGCTTATTTGAGGTTTAGGTTTACTTATTAGGTTAGGTTTAAGGTTTTTATAGCTTATTCGGTCTAAGCTTAAGCTTATAGAAGCTTTTGAGAAAATTATGTTAAGAGTAAAAAGCATTAAAGCTTTTTAAGCATTATCTGTCACTTTATTTAGCTTATTTCTAGCTTATTTTTAAGTTCTGTCAAAAATGTGCTTTTTAAAGTTGCTTATTTTGGTCTTATATTTAGTTGTTTTAGAAAGAAATTAAAAAAAAAGTTTTATCAAAAAGGAAGTCACAGGTTTCGAACCCGTGACCTCCCCTTCACAGACACACATACTTAACCAGTCTGCCCTTGGTCTTTTTCGTTAAGACTTCACTCTACTTTACTTTTTAACCCCTTTTTGCAGTTTAGCCTTTCAGCCCTTATTTGCTTATTTGCAGCTTATTCTAATAAGCTGTTGGACCCATTTTATTTTTTCTAGGATTAGAATTGTTTAAAGTATTTTTAGTGATTTTTTTAGATTTTTCTAAATTAGTTTAATATTTTTTATAATATTTTTAGATTAAAACTATTTTTAATTGATAATAAATAAAATAAAAATAAAAAAAATAATTCTTTTTTCTAAAATTATTTTTAATCATTAAGACTTTTAAAAATTAAATTAGCATTTTTAGAGTTAAAATTTGATAAATTAGGTTTTTAAGTCGTGTTTTTAAATTCCTGTTAACGCTTTTAGGTTAAATCTTTAATTGCTTGAATTTATTGCTTGCCTTTATTTGTTTTTACATATTATTAGTAGAAATAGAATCCCAAATCAAATCTTGAACTATTCAAATCATGCCATCACGAACTTAATCATGATTCTCAATTCACGCTTCGCTGGGACTACGAACCGGGATGTTTTGAACTTTACTTTGGTTAAAAGTAATTTTCTTAAAAACCTTACAGAATACTTTCTCTTCTCATTATTTGATATTTTAGTTATTAGTTACACACACACACACACAACACACACACACACACCACACACACACATATATATATATATATATATATATATATATATATATAGGCTATTAAGCTAAAGTTTATCATCAACCAAGAGTTGTGAAGTTTTATAACTGTCAAGGAGAAGGGCATATGGCAAGACAATGTACTCAACCAAAAAGACCAAGGAATGCTGCAAGGTTTAAGGAGAAATTGATGTTAGCCGAAGCTCAGGAAGAGGGTCAATTATTGGATGAAGAGCAACTTGCATTCTTAACAGACCTTGGAATATCAGAAGTTCCAGTTGCTCAACAAACAATCCCTCAGAATTCAGCTTTCCAAACTGACGATTTGGATGCATATGACTCAGATTGTGATGACTTATCCTCGGCTAAAGTGGTTCGAATGGCAAATCTTTCAACCTGTAATCCTGAAGTTCTCTCTGAGGCACCATATTCTAATTCTTATCCAAATAATATGATTAACCAGGATGTGCAAGAGATGCAGTATACCGAACAAACACATATTGATGATTTTCAAGATAATGAGATACACAGTGATAGTAATATCATTCCGTATTCTCAATATCTACAAGAGTCATAATATAACACCCCGTTTTTAGGGTCATTTACGACGTCAATAAATTCACTATTTAATTTTAGTATTGTACGCGTTTGCTTTTAATCGTAATCGTTAAGTTAAATCGCGTAAGCTAAAAATGATCATTCAATGTAAACGGGCATCAAACAATTAAATGTTTATATCAAGCAAGTGTTAATTAATTATTTTGAGAATAATTATTAACTTTGTTCATTTTATTTTATTGGTTACGTAAATTGTTTACGTTTCGCGATAAAATTTCATTTAGGTATTCTCGGAATCACCAAAATTAATCTACGCTTCAACGAATACTCATTTTTATCTCCAATACTCAAAGTTTATAAAACTTTGCCCATGTTAGTCATATGTAGCCGAATATTTCATGAGAAAATCAAACAAAGACTTACAAATTCTCAAGTGTACACATTCTATATAATACTACAACTTATTCATTTCAATTAATACTTGCACCTTTTCTCCCTACTATTTTATTAGGTCTTACATTCTTCATTCCATGGGATAATCACCATCTAAGGGAACATAGAAACACTAGTAATAAAAATGAAACATGTACAAGTATGGGATTAATAAGACTTAGTACATGACTAGTGGTTTTGACAACTAGTCATCCCTTGTTTCCCTCATCTGCCCCCCCCCCCCCCTGACCAAATAAGCTTTTGGTCTTTGTTATATCAACTTTGATTAGCTCTTGTACATATAAGTCTTGCATACTAGTGATAACATACACACAACACTTTTCCTTATCAAAAATCAAATCATTCTTTCTTGTTGCTCTATCCCAACCCACGGCCAAACCCTAAAACTCATATACAATCCATAAAATTTTATTTGCAACACACACATACATTCCTACATAATATCTAAGATATACCAAGGTGATTTGAAGGCTTAGTTAGGTCTTTACAAGGTTAAAGCAAGTAAAAGGAAAGCTAGGGTCTCATTAGTTTTTAGGGTTTTCAAAGTTTGCAAAGCTAGGGTTGTAAATCTAAACAAGGGTTTATATTTTGTTGGTTATCACCACACATCACATTAAGTTCATCTAAAACTCTTTATGTCTTTACATTTAACATTTTATGTATATATAAGTTCTATGTAGCAAAATCACCGTTTAGGATACTTTTGAACATGTAAAATAGGTTTTTACTTGTGATCATTATTTTGTAAACTTTACATATGATATTTTTGGTAATATCATTATAATGTGGATTATAAGTATTGTACAATGTGGATTAAATATAAAAAGTATATGGATAAAACTAGTTATAACAAAAGTTACTTAATGAGTTTATGATTTAAGTAAGTATTGTTAAGGACTATTCCTTTGAATTTTTAGACAATGATGGACTTAAGGACCCTAGGAATGTAATACATGTGATATATAGTATTGTAAAGGATTTGTAACAAAGTGGCTAAACAAGAAAGTTATAAAATCAAGCCTAAACATGTTTTTAAGAAAAATAGCAAAACATTCTGTTTGAATTCGAAAATAAAAGTATTTATTTTATATTTATATAACATACTACGTCTCATGACGATTCCAAAAAGGTAAGAAACTCTAAAAACGGATTAATAACGAATAAGATACGTAGTTTACATGTTATACTTTAATTAAACGCATTATAAAAGAAATTTTATAAAAGCAAGTTATAAAATACTTCTGATATATAAAGTTTATTATTTTTATACACAGATAGAACTTATTTTTAGATACAAAAAATTTGAATCATAATTTTTGGATCAATAACGAAGGAGTTATGAATTACGCGAGTTTATATACTTAATGTATAAAAATACTTTTATAAAAGTTACTGAAAACATTATTAATATGATAGAACTTTTAATAACAAAGACGTGCTAGAAAGAATCACTAAAAACGGAGCTAAAACGAGTAAAATATGACATTTACGGGTTTTACGATAACTAAATCAATAAAAAAGTACTGTTCCAACTCAGTATGTCAAAAATAGTGAAAACTAATATTTTGATAAACTCGTCTAATACGAAAGCGTGGACATAAAAAAACGAAAGAAACGGGCTTAAAAAACGAAGAAATCACGTCGTTTCTGCTATTGAGATATTTATAAACGTTTTAACTTTATAAATATAATTTCACAAACATGATTAGATGGTGATGTAGCTATATAGAATTGTATATGGTATTAGTTATTCAAAGTTCTTAGTACTTATACGACCTATATTGGATTAGGTTGCATTCGATCATTATCGTGACGCATTTTCTGTGATATATTTGATTATCATTCACTCAAGGTGAGTTTCAAAGCCCGCAAGACGTTTTACATTTTTAATGATTTACATAGATTGGGGTGAGAAACATATGCTGTTTTTACAATTGGACGCAAGTGGACATTTTACATTACGATTACGTGTTTGCCTAAGTAGCGATAACCATGTCTGAGCCCCTTATCATGAAATGTCAATTGCTAGTATAGTGAGCACGAATGTTATGAATAGATCTATTGGGATTGACATCCCCGTTCGGGTGATTAACTATCACTGGACAAACGAACGTATACCATGTCGGACATAGGATGTTGCGGTTTAGGAACATCATCACGGGCAACTGTTGGTAATTTATATTGCCTTGTCATACATGTTCACTTTAAGTGTCAGAGCTTAATAAAAATGTAATTACATTTTATGAAGTTTGCATCTGTTGCATATCATGGGAAAATCTTGTCGTATCCTACATTATACTTTACAAACTAGAATTCCACTTCAACAATTTGTTGACTTTAAAGCAATTGTTTTTCAGGAGGTCAATAAGCAAAGGGTGCAAGGGAACATTGTGGTTATTAATATTTGGATGTCAAGTTCAATGAAGATTTGGTTCATTTCATTTTGGGATATTATATAAGACTATAATCTTTGTTATTGGAACAATGAACAAGTAAAGCTTTAGGATTTTATAAACAAAAAACGCTGTGTTTAAATCCAATGTATCAGTTTAAACGACTTTTTAGGGTCTTCTATATTATACTTGGTGGTTTTTTCTTGATCTATGAAGTAACGCTCCCCAAACCATATTCCGATGCGACCATTTGGGGTGTTACATATTGGTATCAAGGAGCCACAGGTTATATAGAACACCAGGTCAAAAATGTTTTTGCTGGACTATAGACCTTTTCAAACATTGCATTCATAACAAAGGGATTTTCCATGGGAACATATATCATACACTACTTGTTGCATTAGTTGTTAAGACTAGATGCATTAGATTGATATACATGTTATGGAATAATATGTATATTACTATAAAGAGTCTTAATATTAAATACTTAATTATAAGCTGATTTAGGATTTTCAGATACTGTTAATGTGATTCTGAGATTCCACGTTACATACACTGATGTGTCCAGTCCATTTGGAGGGTTGTCAGACATCGGATCTCCGGGGGTCGATGGACCACTCGTTATGCCAGAGGATCATATGCATATGTGGTAGTTGCTTTTCAGGCCCCGCCATCTCCTGATTACGTGTCGGGTCCTGAGTACCCACCTTTACCAGACTTTGTTCCAGAGCTGGTTTATCTAGAGTTTATGCCACCAGAGGATGAGGTACTCCCAGCTAAGGAGCAGCCACTACCTACTGCTGTCTTACCTACTGCTGATTCACCAGGCTATGTTCATGAGTCAGATCCTGAGGAGGATCCGGAGGATGATGATGTTGAGGACCCTAAGGAGGATCCTGCTAATTATCCTGCCAACGGAGGAGACGATGGGGTAATTGGTGGGCTAGGAGAGTCATCCGAATGATGACAAGGATGAGATTTGAATTATGAGGGGATGAGGAGGAGGAGGAGCACCCAACTCCTGCCGACTCTACAACTGTTGCTTTACCAGCTGTTGATCATGCCCAGTTGCTGAGGAGACTGAGCCGTTTGAGACCGACGAGTCTGCGGCCACACCACCACCACATCCTACTTACCGCGTTACTGCTAGGATATCGATCCGAGATGAGCTACCTACACCATTTTGGTCTGATATAGAGGTTGTCATACTCCTTGCTATACCTACTCCACCACCATTACCAACTTCCCTATGGGTCATCAACCACTACCATCAGATCCTCACCACCACTACATAGCATCACCAGAAAACGTTGGAGGTGTTGTGGGTTTGGGGTTTGGCTTGATATACCATCACCACCTGCTAGTCCTATTCATCTGTTAGGCTATCGAGCTGCCATGATCCGGCTGAGAGCTGAGGCCCCATCTACTTCCCATTCACTACTATTACCACCACCCATCATACTCTCCCACACCAGATCAGATGCACCATCATCGGGGACACCACCACTTCTACCCATACCGCTACCTACTTCATCACCACCTTTGCATCTACTCTTTACAGACCGTAGAGCAGATAAACCCGAGGTTACCTTACCGCCTCGGAAGAGGTTAGGTATCCCTCTTGGCCCTAGGTACGAGGTCGGAGAGAGCTCGTCTGCTGCTGCTGCTAGACCTCCTGGAGGTTTCAGGGCAGAGTATGGTTTTGTTGCTACCATGGACAAGGAGATTATGCGGGATCTAGAGAGAGATGTCGGTTATGGGATCACCAACACTTGGGATGAGATGCTGGTAGACATGCCAGGGGCACCAGCGACTGATGACACAAAGTTGGGTCGACGATACAAGTTTACCACTGGGTTAGCAAGAACAACAGACGAGAATCCTATATGAGGTTAGATAATGAGCAGTCTGAGCGAAAGCTGATGGCTGGTAGGCTCAACATTCTGTATAGGGATAGGCATGCACATGCTCGTACTACTAGGCTCATGGAGGCTAAGGCCAGGATGTTTCGAGAGGCTTAGGGATGATCCATGGATGCGAGTGACCTTGCGTGTGCTGAGGTTATGTCATTATGTACTCATGTTGGTAGCACAGCAGACAGTGATTACCAGTTACAGGCAGCGGGACCCACAGGAAGACAGGCGCAAAAAGCTCATTGAGCACTAAAACTCTAGCTGAATGAGGCTTCAGACCCCAGATGGACAAAGTTTGAGAGGCAGAGGGACCCGCTAAAGGTCTTAACACACAGCCCGATGCACCAGAGTGAGGCCGGAAGCAGTTTCAATAGATCATGTTATGGCTAGTTATTTTGTACAGCCTACTAAGTATTACGGGTAACTCCCGGCTAGTATGGCTTTAGGTTGTATATTTTATCTTGTAACCTAATCGTTGTGATCATTTTGTATCTGAACCAATCATGTATGTTTTCCAATTATATATGAAATGGTGGTATTATGTCATGTCTGTAATCGAATTTATTATGAATGAATGTCGATTTAGCTACACCATTGTTAATTTTTAATTCGTTGATATTTCACTATGTGTTGTGATCACTCTTTACTTATTTGTATATGTCATGTCATGGTTTATGAATTTTGCAAATCTAACAGGGTATTATATTTACTTGTGATTGAAGAAAATGGCACCAAAAAGAGCCAACGAAGGTCAAACACAGCCCCAAAAAAACAACCACACTCAACATCGTCTCAATGCCCAGCTTCAGGCAATATTGACCAATGCATTACTGTCTGCTTTGGCAGCATGTGATGTTGACATAAATACGAAAGCATGATAGCCATAAATCGGACGGTGTTAAGAAGGACTTTAATGAACTGCCCATGAAGTACTTACACATGACTTTCTTAAATGTCAACCATATAAACTTCAAAGGCACGGAAGGAAATGCCGGTCTATCTTATCTCAATGGTTTGAAAGGGAAATGAGTCTGTTTTCCCAACATCATAATTGAACAGTTGTGAATCAAGTCCAAGTTTGCTTACTGCACACAATCATTTAGTTACTTTAACATGGTGGAACACTCATGTCAAGACAGTTGGTCATGATGCCGCTTACGGTATGCCTTGGAAAACACTCATGAAAATAATGACTAACAAATACTGTCCTTGGAAAACACTCATGAAAATAATGACTAACAAATACTGTCCTTGAAATGAAATCAAGAAACTAGAAATGGAGATTTGGGATCTGAAGGTGAAGGGTACTGACTTGACAAGTTATACCCAACGCTTTTAGGAATTGGCATTTGTGTGCGGGAGGATGTTTCTAAAGAAATCTGAAGAAAATTGCAAATAGTCGTGTGGTACTCCCTACATGATATAGGAGTGTAGTGGCGTCTTAAACCATACAGATAATGCAAGATGCAGTTGAAATCGCAACCGAGCTAATGGATAAGAAAATTTGCACTTTTACTGAATGCCAGACAGAGATTAAAAGGAAGTTTGAGGATACCTCAAGGAACACTCAGAACCAACAACAACAACAAAACAAGAGGCAGAACACTGGCAGGGCTTATACTGCAGGGACTGGTGAAAAGAAACAATATGGGGGATCTAAACCCCTATGCTCAAAATGCAACTATCACCACGATGGTCCATGTGCTCCCAGATGCCACAAGTTCAATAAATTCGCCCATCTGGTCCATGACTGCAGGAGCACTGCAATCGCCAACAATGCTAACAATCAGAGGGCGACTAGGTCGGTTCAGAAGCCTACTTGCTATGAGTGTGGAGTTCAGGGACATTTTAAGAGGGAATGTCCAAAGCTGAAGAACAACAACAACCGTGGTAACCAAGTTGGAGTGGCAATGCTCCAGCCAAAGTGTATGCGGTAGGGCATGCGGGGACAAACCCAGACTCTAACGTCGTGACAGGTACGTTCCTTCTAAACAACCGCTATGCTTCTATCTTATTCGATACTGGTGCCGATAGGAGTTTTGTGTCTAACTAGTATTTAGCCTCTCAATTGATATCACAACAAAAGACCCCATTTCATTAGATCACTATTATGAGACGTTTAACTAGCGAACAGGAGAATAAATTGGTTGAACACTATCATTAGGGGTTGTACATTAACATCATGAACCATCCCATTCAAATAAATTAATTGCCCGTTAGAACATGGTTAGCTTCGACCTAAAAATTGGTATGGATGTTGTAATTACCAAGCAAACAATGTGTGAACAAGAAATCATTCGTATCCCCTGGGGAAATGAAACTCTAATCGTTCATGGTGACGAAAGCAACCAGGGACATGAGGCTCGTCTGCATATTATCTCGTACACCAAAACACAAGAATACATGCTAAAAGGATGTCCAGCCTTTTTGGCAAACGTTACTACAAAGGAAACGAAAGATAAGTCAAAGGAGAAGCGACTTGAGGACCTGCCAATCATCCAGGATTTTCCTGATGTATTCCCTGAGGACTTGCGAGGTCCTTCCTCAGATACTCGCCAAGTGGAATTTTCAAAATCGATTTGATCGACCTGGTGCTGCACCCGTAGCTTCGGGGCACCTTTATCTGATTGACACTTTCTGTAAATGAAAGAGTTGTCAGAGCAACTGAAAGAACTATCTGACCCGGTAGTTCCTCACCCTTGGGGAGCTCCGGTCTTGTTTGTCAAAAATAAGGATGGATAGTTTCGAATGTGCATCGACTATCGGGAATTGAATAAACCTAACGGGTGAAGAACGTATCCGCTTCCCACGAATTGATGATTTTATTTGATCACTTCAAGTGTCTAGTGTCACTCGAAGATCGACCTAATGGTATGTGTATCACCAACTGAGGGTTCGAGAAGAAGACATTTTGAAGCCCTTTCCAGACTCGGTACAACAACCATTATGAATTCAAGTTATGCCATTGGTTTGACAAATGCACCTGCCGTATTCATGGACCTTATGAATCGGGTGTGCAAACCATATCTGGATAAATTTGTAATTGTCTTTATTGATGATATTCTGATATATTTGAAGAACAAGCAAGAACACGAAGAGCACCTTAAGTTAATCTTAGAGTTGCTTAAAGAGATTGTTATGTCAAATTTTCCGAACAGAAAAAGTGTGAATTTTTGGATATTTGAATGTACAGTTCCTGTCCGTAATTGATAAGCCAGGGTATTCACGTGGACCCCTGGCCAAGATCGAATCCATTTAAGAATTGGGCATCTATTAAGTCACCAACGGAGATCCTCAATTTTTATAAGGTCTTGCTGAGTACTACCGAAGATTCATCAAAGGATTTTTGAAGATTGCCAAACCAATGACGAAGCTCACTCAGAAGAAGGTTAAGTTTGAGTGGGGTGACAAACAAGAAACAGTGTTCCAACTGTTGAAGCAGAAGTTGTGTAGTGCACCAATTATGGCTCTACCTGAAGGAAGCGAAGATTTTATCGTAATACTGCGATCTTTCGAATCAAAGTTTGGGGCGTTGTTATGATGCAAAGATAAAGGTGATTACTTATGCAACACTCCAACGTGAAGATTCACTGAGAAGAAACTATACGACACATGATTTGGAACTTGGCAGCAGATAGTGTTCGCTCTCAAGATTTGAAGACACTATAAGTGTACCGTGTTCACTGATCACAAAAGTTTACAACACATACTAGATCAGAAGGAATTGAACATGAGACAACGTCGTTGGTTGGAGTTGCTTAGTGATTACAATTGTGTTAGGATCATTAAAAGTGTCGATTATGTGATTTTGTATTATTTAAGTCATTAGTGTTTCTTTTGATAATGTCAAAGTAGTTTGTAATAGAGGATTTTATGCTAAAAGAATGAAATAGCATAATTACCAAAGTCTAGGGACTAGATGTGACAAGTTAAGAAAATAAGGAAGGGAAGCCTCCTTCCCTCACCTATAAATACCCCTCTAATATTCATTAGAGGGGGATGCATTTTGTAACAAACTCTTCCATTTTCCCTCCATTTTATATCATTTGAATTTCAAATATTTTTCCTTCTCTACTATTCTCTTTATGCATTCATGTTCGATATGATTGATTCAAGATTCATGTGACCTATCAAGTGACATCAATCGCCAATAGAGAATTAGAGTGTTCGTTTTGTGAGAATTTTTCACGACCGAGAAGTGTAATATGAGGTTCAAAGAATTCGGTTGAAGATTATGAGCTTTCGAGATAGTTTTGGCAGAGAAATTAAGTTATTGTACGTTATCGATGTTTGTTTTGCAATTCAGCAGTTCTCGAATAGTTTGTTCATTCTCAGAAGTTTTTCCTTGTAATTTTTACAAGTTTACTAGTGTTAATAGTATAGTTTTTTTGTAGAAATATCTTGTAATAGATATAATACGATCTTTATTCTATCGGAAATTGTATATTAGGATCTTATATCAAACTCAGTTTTATCGAGTTTATAGATTTCACAATTTTAGTTCTATCGAAATTTGTAAAATAAGGTTTTACTACGTTAAAACTCGGAAATAAGCTTTCAAAAGACTTAACATACCTTCATTTCACAGTTTTATCGTGATTTGAAGTGTTGAAACATAAATTTTCTCAAAAATTTACAAGTTCGGAAAATCAAATTGGTTTTATCGAATTTGATTTCATGGACTTTTGGATTATCTAGGGATCATAAATTTGGTTTCATCAAATTTGTGGTTATTAATATTCCATAATTGTTGAAACTATTAAAAATTTGATTCATCGAGTTTGTAGTAAGAAGATTTCCAAGTTTGATTAGTTTGAAGATTTCTAAGTTTGCTTAGTTTGAAGATTACCGAGTTTGTTACTACGTATTGTCCGAATTAAGATATACTGAACAAGAAGTGTATTGGTTTTCAGCCTACTTGTTATCCATGAACAGTGTTGTCCGGATTTGACTACTGTTACCGAATTTGATACTATTCTCAATCAAATACACTCATTTCGTCCTACAGAAAAAGATCCAACTTTAAATCGAGAACAGTGTTGTCCGAATTTGATAATTGCTACCGAGTTTGGAAATCTTCTCACAAATATAACTCATTTTCGTCTATAAAGATCCAATCTTTGAATCATACGAAATGTCAACATCTAAAACTTATCAACAATCCCTTGTTGATGTCGGTTCTGAGACTAGGCCTCCCATGCTTGAAAGGGGTAGTTATATACCGTAGGCAAGTAGATTTAGACGATATATAAATCGAAAGAGGGAAAACTGAAAGTGGCTTAACAAAGCACTTGATGAAGGTCTTTATCAGTTTGAAATGTTCATTCCTAATAATTTGATAGTACCGAAATTGCAAACTGCAGAGGATCTACAAGGAGATGCATTATTGCACTATGATGCTGAGATGGAGCTCATGAATCTGATTCTTCTTTCTATTCCAAATGACATTTATAATTATGTAGATGAATGTATATTGGCCAAGGACATGTGGAAAAGAGTTGAACGTCGTATGAGGGGAACTGTACAAAACAAAGTTGACAGAGAAACTTATTTTACAAACGAATTTGATCAGTTTGTTGCTGAACCAGGGGAAGCACTTGTTTTTGTTTACAATCGTTTTGCTCAGTTAATGAACGATTTGGAAGGAAATGACATGCATTTTCCAATTGTTACAATTAACACAAAGTTTCTGAATAGCTTGCAACCGGAATGGTTGAAATATGTTACTCAAGTTCCTCTTGCTAAATGTTTGACAGTGGATACGTTTGATGATCTTTTTGATTATCTTCAGCAATTTGAGAAGCTAGTTAATGTCTCAAGAGCAAAGAAGTTAGAAAAATCTCATGATCCTTTGGCTCTCGTAGCACATACGGGTTCATCTCCCAGAAACACATTGTCTTATTATGTGACACATCTTACGTCTGTGGTTGATTACGAAGATGAATACCAGCAGGATGATGTTCACACCAATTCTGAAGATCCTCTAGCCTAAAGTCGACCTAACAGGGCAGTTTTTAAATGGTGTAAAATAACAGATTTTTGCCTATCTTTAGGACCTTCTAACTTCGTCATTACTTGACGAAAACTAGCGATTCCAGAGGCAAACGAATTTCTACATGTCCTATTTACGAATAATCTAAATTCTATTTTTAGGCTCAACTTCTAGTGGTCGAATAATGTACACAAAAAACTATCCTTGTAACTTGCGTTTTATACTAGTTTCAAACTGGCCTTGGTTCTTTTTTTTTTATTCAATACGTGTTCTAAGCATAAAAAGGCTGGTTTCTACACCTATATCCTTAGCTATAATCATGGGATCAAAGTTTTATTAGTCAACTTACAAGTTTTTTTAGGGGGTTTTTTACCCGTTTTATTTGTCGCATCAGGTGGTGAACAAAATAGTTTTGTTTTAGGGACTTTCAAGACACTCAAATGACATCTAGATGCATATTAAGATAAGTAATATGGATAGTTAGCTTATAAAAACGCAGAGATGAACCACGAGAAACTTGGCCCAAAGAAGTGATGAAGCTCGAAGCTTTTACCCCTTCCGTATACAACGAACCAAAACACCCAACCAAACAATAATAAACTTGAATATGTACCCCTTATGACCCAAGTGCATGAACATTTGCTCGCTTGTCTTGGTGGGCTCGACTCGCTAAGAGTAGGAGGACTAGGAGAACCAAGATGAAGAGACTATGATTATAACTTTGGTTGTATTGTATGTTTTCAAAAAAAGTATGCAGGGTTCTTTATGCATAAATGAGAGGGTAGGCATAGTGTTCATCTCTTGAGTCACGTTCTTTTGCTAATCCAAATAGGGTAAAGGATCTTTGGGGTTTATAAATGATCAAGGCATAGTGTTTTAAAGGGGTTTACTATTTGGAACGGGGAAGCAGGATCAAGAGAAGGGGCAACCAAGTTATCACGAGTGTGTTTAAGTTTTATAAAAAGGGGATTATGGGCTTTGTACATTGGGTAATATGGTTATGGTAAGAATAAATTTTGTATCTCTTTACCCAATTTAAATGTATTTGCCAGTTTGTGGAGTTGAAGATGTACACACGAAATTTTTGTCTAGTTTGTAGGGATTTTAATTGTTTCTTGAATTGACTAAGTAATTTTCATATTGTGTACCATTTTAAACAAGTGTAGAAATTTAAAACTTGCTTGTTTACTCTTTAAAGTTAAACGCTAGATGGTGGTGAAAGGATAAGGATGATAAAACTTGATTTTTGGTTAACTAAGTCGTAGGAAAATTTTAACTAAAGTCTTTGGTTTAAATGTAGGCTTATTCACGATATTAAAAGCCTTGGTTATGTTTTACTTATTAGGGTTTAACTAGGTGATTTAAAGTAAAAGTAAACACTTAAAAATATTATAAATAGAAAGAAAATAGAGTGATTAAAATCGTAATATGACCTGAAAACACGGGTGTTATAGAGATAACGAGTTTGGAATGATATAAATTGGAAATGGAATTTTGGGATGAAAATGAGGATTTTGCGTGAGTAAAGACGAACACTTGTACAATAAGATAATTTTGTATGAGTATTGATATAGTGAGTATATATTAGGTCGTTGCCGGGTACATTGCGCGCTTGCATAGAGATTGATTGTGTTCAGCCTTATTTGAGATTGTGTGGTTGCTTTTGATTGCAGATTGAGATGAGTTCTCATAGCCTCACTTTTTACTGTTTTTCCGTTCAGGGAAAATGATACTCAAATGTGTTTTGAAATGTTTTGAATCGATATGTGCGAAATGTGGTTTTGTTTTTTGGACAAGTTATGTGCTTATGACTGCTATGTGAATATTATGTGTTGTATGATTGTTTGGAGCGGATGGGTATGCCTACCCAGGTTTGTGTGTGGTCCTGCCCTAATTTTAGTGCTCCAGCTGGTAGGCCCTTTAGGTGCATAAGTGACATATAGTTATTGATTAGCGGTGATGCCAATGTTGTTTGCATATATTCACTATCATATAGAACTATTGTCCACTGTTGAGATATTGGCACAACTTTTGGGTTTAAGATCAAACCTACGAGCTCACCAACATTATTGTTGACATTTTCGAGTATCATTTTCAGGTGTGTCAAATCAAAAGTATGTGAATGATATTGGACGAGAAAAGATGCAACCCAAGAGGACTAGGTCGAGATGGTTATGATTATTGTATTTTTGTCAATATTTTAACTTGTAAAGTTTCTGTAAACTCAAGTTTCAGGAATGTAAATTATAAAGTGTATGATCTTGTATCTTGTGCGATGAATGGTATCGTCGCATCCCATGTTTTCGCCACTGACGGGGTGTAACAGATTGGTATCAGAGCCAAGGTTATAGAGAATGCCGGTTTTTATAAAATAAAAGATGCAACTATAACCGGAAAAGTGAAGTCTATTCTAGTAAAACCTCAAACATGGTAAAAGTCAAATAACCCAAGCAGTTCATGGTATTTCTCCTAAATTACGCATAGCCTGATCAACTATGCTTAATTCAGGAAGGACTATGAAATGATGGGGTTAGTTTTCTAAAGTTATGTTAGGGGAGGGAAGGGATGCGTGAGTAACGTGACCACCTGAAAATGATAGGATGTAAAGTGACGAGAACACTTGCGAGTGTTGAGATTGGGATTATGTTGATTTTTGGATTGCCATACTGCCTTAAGAGTAGTAGTGTGCGACGTCTTAAGAGTGTAAGTAAAAATTGTCACGGGTAGCGATGATTGATTTATTGATGTTGGCCATGCTTGCCTTAGTGTAGTGCGTGTTGCCTTGAGAATTTTGTGGATAGTCGCAGGTAGCGACGTGATTTGGGAATATGCTTTTGTGGATTATGTGTTTTATGTGTTGACCAGTTGTGCCTGTTCGGTATCGAACCTGGTCGGTGATTATTGTTCGTATTCTTTCTGATATATTTAATATATATGAGGATATATGTATATATATGTATATATGTATATGTATATATATGTATATATGTATATGTATATATATGTATATATGTATATGTATATATATATATATGTATATGTATATGTATATATATATATGTATATGTATATATATATATATATGTA